>JAFIDM010100264.1:17627-32008 GCA_023159025.1 Thereuonema tuberculata | reverse complement strand
CAGCCGGGACAGTGCCTTTATCTAATGTAGTTCCGAACGTGTCCGCTAGATGGCGGCACCAACCGGGACTGTGCTTTTATCTTATATAGTTCCGAATGTGTCCGCTAGATGGCGCCAACAGCCGGGACAGTGCCTTTATCTAATGTAGTTCCGAACGTGTCCGCTAGATGGCGCCACCAACAGGGACTGTGCTTTTTATCTTATGTAGTTCCGAATGTGTCCGCTAGATGGCGGCACCAACCGGGACTGTGCCTTTATCTAATGTAGTTTCCGAATCATGTATTCAGTTCTTTAAACAAGTTCATACGGTCAATGTCAAGTTGGCTGCTTTTTTTTTTTTTTCCTCGGAACTTTGATAGATTTCCAATCGTTCAATCTACAACAATATTTTAATTCCTTTGAATGCCCCCCCCCCCCCATTCTACGTGAGTTTCATATTTCCTTTTTATAATTGTTAGTGATTAAAATCTGTAGATATTTTGTCCTGTCAGTCTTACTCCCCAAAGAAGAAAACCTCTTGAATGGCAGGTCGGATCGGCAAACTGACTTCATCATTGTGTTCAGAGGCTTAAACACCGTAGAAATAAGGTATTTTCAGGGACCAATACCCCACCCCGCAACATGTTAGATATCTGGCATTGTTTTTGGGATTTCCGCTATTAGCTTAAATGTTAGAATATGCAACCATCTCATTTTAATAGTCAGCTATAGCTTGATGTGTAATGTCTCCAACTCATACGCTGGAGGTTATTGATTTGAATCTATATATCTACTGTTTTTGTTTTTTGTTTTCTTATTTTCCTAACTTTTTATTATGGTTCACCCTTAAATTTATGCTTTAGCCCAAAATTATATTCACTTGTTATAAATCTGAAGTCTTTGCCTGTAGATCAATATTTTGAAGTTTTAACAGTTGTGTAAATACAATTTTAAAAATTTTGTATTCAAAAGTACAAGAAAAATGTATTATGGTAGATAATTTTAATTTAAAATGACATAGGAAGCTTACATAATTGCAATTAACAAAATTTTCAGAAAAAAATTATGTAATTTAGAATATTATCCTAGAATTAACGTTCTTGTATTTATATAATATGTAAGTAAATACTAAAAATGATACAAGATACATCCTCTTATCATTGCTATATTTTGTAGTTTTATTTCTATGTATGTGAAAAGGCCCGATGAAGCAGTTAAAAGAAATAAAACTCTGAAATATAGCAATGATAAGAAGAGGATGTATCTTGTATCATTTTGAGTATCTACTTAAATATTATCCTAATAATGGAAAAAAAAATGCCATATGTAGCTTGAAATTGTTTATATTTCTTTACAATCTTAAGGAAAATAAATGAAAATTAGATTATTGTACAGAAAAATGTTGTAATTTCTGATTAGGTCTCATAATTCAGATTAATTTATTTTCTGGATTTTTTTGTTTCTAATTCCTGAAATTTTCATTCAAATGTGATATAACTTGGATCTTATAGTTTTTATATCTGAAGAAAGGTCTATTTTTCTTTTAATTAGATTATATTTATAAACTGAGATTAAAAGTTAGACAAATATGACTTCAGGTTATAAAAATAAAATTACAAAAAAATATTCCTTAGATTGCGTTCAATAAATCATTTTTCATCTGATCAGCATTATACCTAAAAGTCATAAAATAGATAGGATATTTATAGAATAAAAGCACATAAATTATTGATATTTAAGAAATAAAGGTAAAATTGGACATTAGTTGGTGTTATAGGCTTCTAAAAGATGCCTTATATCCCCTTTTGTCTGTGTGGGGACATATATCCCACATTGCTTTGCAACGGCTTCTGTTATCTCAGTTGCTTAAATCATGCTAATAACACGAAGGTCGTGGGTTCGATCCCCTCATGGGCCATTCTTATTCTTTCAATTTTTTCTCCCCATTTTAAATCTTCAGTTTCTCAACTTATGAGATATTGGTTATCAAAATCCCAATTCTAAAGGATTACATAACTACTTTACTTTCTCTTAAAATTAGTATCATGTTGTTTAAAGTAGATACTTAGGAAGCGATTGTTTTAGGATTTCTTGAATGTTGTAGGTGGCCTGTTAGCTCAGTTGGTTAGAGCATCGTGCTAATGCGAAGGTCGAGGGTTCGATCCCCTCATGGGCAATTCTTCATTTTTAATCTTTTCAGTTTCTCAAATCATTATTAGGAATTCAGTCTATTAACAAGGTTTGAGTTAAGAATGATGATTATTCCATATAAATAGGAGTGGGTAAGATAGCATGGGATCGCAAGAGACTTGCGCGTGCATTTTCTAGACCACTCCGGTGCAATCTATTCTAAAGTAAAGGTGACTCAGAAGCCATTGTGAAGCACTGTGATTGGTTTACTAATTGCTATCCTACTTTGTTTAACATAGGTTTCAGTGGACAAAATTCGCAGACTACTCTTGAGTCACATGGCTCCCTCTATTAGCATGATTTGGGCATCCACCTATGTCTGCTTTTCGGTAAGCAATATTGAATTTATTCTCCTCCAATCATAAACAAGATGGCGACTAATGAGATTTACAAGTTTTCTACACTGGACATTTGTCCGCAAGGGGAAACAAGTGTATGCTAATAAATATTTCCAATGGCAGATACATTGATATATACATCATCAATCCATGTGAACAAGAAAACAAAAGAAACGTAACATAAGCATTAGAAACCATTTCCCCCTAGCTTCCCAATAGTGATCACACTCGAATTCGTAAGTTAGAGCAGTACATTTTTCCAGGTGATTTCTGTCCATGGCCACCTATAATTACAAAGCGTTACAGTACAGGTTAGGGCGAATGTCAATATGGTGAAGATGTATGCCCAAGCAATTGTGCCCAATACATAGGCGAAAAAGTCGGCTACAGCCTTCTTACAGGGCCAGTCTGGGACTCTTACAATTTCCCGTTTCCATGTTTTTAAAGTTAATAGGCTATCAAGATCATATTTATGTTCCTTTTCGAAGAGTTGTTTTATATGAAGCTTAATCGAATGAAAAGAGGGGTCTGTCAAACGAATATTTACGGAAGACTTCGTGAAACCAATAAAGAGAAAACAAAAGATGTAGTAGAAATTGTTACTGCGTGGACTGGAGTCGGTACGAGAAAGGTGTCTTCAGTGAAGTCCGAATTGAAGAGTGGAGGAGTGGGCGAGAGCTGAAATCCTTTAGCCATCATTGAACGTTTTGTCCTTATTAGGACTCAGCACCCAGATTTACCCTAAATGATCAAGCTCGGAATGTGTGAAAGCCGAGGGTAAATCTGGCTGATGAGTCCTAATAACGAAACGGCAGTCCCAGATTCCTGTCAATGATGGCCCAAACCATGAAAACAAACTAACATGCATTTCCATCTTTTCCCGTTTTTCATGTTATATTTAATGCACGTCAAACCTTACATATTAATATCAACAGTTCATTTCAGAACTATAAAAAAAATTAATATCTATTTATACAAGAAAAAAGTAAGATATTCAAGCCAAATTTTATTGATACCTGCTTTATAACCATAAAAACCCTGACTGTGTATCTCTGATGTACTTGTGATAGTGCGCTGATACGCCGTTCTTGCAACAAGGCACAACTCAAGCTACTTCTTCAGGCGTGGTGGCCATTTCATAAGTGAATAATGCAACATTAGAGATGTGTACCGGTCAACTTCCAAAAATTACTCATCAGTCGCAATAATATCGTTGCGTGTGTAACCAAGATTGGTTCCGACACGAGTGAGTGCGAAGTTCACAGCCCGCCGCTAGAGGGTCACGGGTGCAAGACACGTGACTAAAGGCTAGCAGAAGCATGCATCAATCGTCCAACAAGGTCATTCACATTGTAAGCAGTGAAACAGTGCAACGGAGGCATCTAAAGAAGAGCAAAGAGGTGTTGTTCATTTTCTGACAGCAGAAGGAGTAGGGGGAACGGACATTCATCGAAGAATGTCACAAGTGTACATGCATGTCCCTTCACTGCATAGGCTTCCCATAGGCTTCACTGCATGTCGGACGACGAAGTTGTGAACTGGTTTTTTTGAAATTCACAATGCAGCCCCGGGAATTTTACGAGACAGCCATTCATTGCCTTGTATCGCAATTGCCTCAACAGCCAGGGCCAATACTTCTGACATACCTGTACTGGTTTCTGTTCCTCGGCTTCCGGCTCGTTTCTTTTTGAACGCCCCTCATATATAGGAAAATTAAAAAGAAAAACTAAAAATTAGCATAATGTTGAAATTATACCAAAATTTAGTTCAATGCTATGCTGTTCATTTTGTTTTTGGAGTTTCTATGGAATTTACTGTTTTATGGCAGCAAATGCTAGGATCCTATAGAGTCTTATCAAATTTTTAAGGAAAATTAATGAAAAGCTATTTTTGAATTCTCATAAATAAGTATTTATCATATTCAATTTCTTCTTAAAAAACAAGAGATAAAAGCAATACATATTAAAAAGTTAATTACGAAGTCATGTTTACACTAACAATTGTAATTCTCAAAATTATTTTATAGTCTTTATGCCTGATGCTAAAGACACAAGTTTTTCTGTCTCTTCCCCCCCTCAAAAAACAAAAACAAAACAAGTTATTAATATCTGCCACCTGCAATACCTTAATTCACATTAAAAGCTTAAATTTTAAGGATTTCATTTAAAATATGTAAAGTTTTGAAAAATTTAAATTTGGCATCTTATTTTTAAAAAAACATGTGCTTTGATTATTACTGGGAAAAACAAAATCACCATCTTAAATGTAAACTACTTGAATGACTGAAATCTCAATCTTTATACTCAACATGAGGTATTTTTTTTTTTTTTTTAAGCATTGAAATTTTTTATGATAGTTGCCTACAAGTTCCTTTCAATATAAAGTTCCTTGTGGTTCCCTATTCACTTACATAAAGCTAAATTTAGGTCCCTACAATTTCACTCAAGGACATCCACTTTAATGTTCTTGAGTGCAATGACAAACTAGTGCTGATTGGCTTCTTCAACAGAAAACAACTTTTTTAAAGTTTGCCTGGAAATATTTGGACTTATAAAATATTTGCCACTTGATAGAGAGATAATTTATACTATAAAGTATATTAATAATAATAATTTTGGCTGCAAGAAATAACATGAGATTTTTTTTCCCCAAAATCAGTTTCTTCCATACAGTTGTTAGAAGTCAGCTGAACACCATCTTTCAGACAGAGATCATTCAAAAGTTGCCAAATACTTTATACTGATGAAATTTCAGCTCTTTCACAGGGTTCCTTTGAATTGTGGAAGGTATCAGTTTCTCATAGTCTACCTTTTGAATATCTTGCATATAATTTAATCCATTACGTGACCTGTAAATATTTTTTCAGAGAGAAGTGTTATCCACTACTCTTGGTCATGTCCTAGACCAGGGATAGCAAACCTTTCCCATTTTTTTTTAAATTATTATTTCATCATGAAACTCCTACGGCCTCTAAATTATATTTTATAATATGTTCATAGTTAGTATCATCACTCATGTACGAGGGCTGTTCAATAAAGAATGATCATTATTTTTTTACATTTATAGTTTATCATGCTTAATTTTTTCCTTTCGATATTTGTAGCGTAATACATCATACACCTGTGGTGAAAGTTTCAAGGTCATCCCTCCAGGTTCCTGTCTGTGAGGCATGTGCAAGTCGAGACACATTCAGTATCGCCTACGACTACAATGGAGGTGACGTGCGACGAACAATATGCTGCTTTGAAATTCTGCTTTCGTCTCAAAAAAAAACTTCAGCTGTGCCTACGCAATGTTACAGAAAACATATGGAGAGTTTGTTCTTCCCTACAGCACAGCTCGAAGATGGTATAAATTGTTTAAAGAGGGGAGACAATCAATTTTAAAGGAAGGTGGACCCGGCGCCCCAGTTACTGCTCTTACGAAAGAAAACATCAACATTGCTGCTGTCATAGTGAGAGAGGATCGACGAATAACCTTAAGATCAAATTTCTGAAATCTTGAAAATTTCACTAGGTGCCACTCACACATTGGTGAAAGAAAAATTGAACATGAGACGTGTTTGTGCTGGTGAGTTCCAAGACTGCTGATTCCCGAACAAAAGGACGCTCGCATGCAATTGAAGATTATGGTACAGGAAGATTCAGAGTTTTTTTCAAAGGTAATCACTGCTGAAGAAACTTGGCTACATCCTTTCGATCCTAAGAGCAAACAGCAAAGCTCTGTATGAAAATCTCCTTTATCACCAACCCCCCAAAAAGCAAAAAGGGTTTTTCTGCAGGGAAAGTTATGGTCATCTCATTTTTTGATATTGATGGAATGGTTTATCAGCATGTTGTACCTGCACACACAACAGTAACTGGGCTCTACTACAGACACGTCCTGAAAGTTCTGCAAGGTCATATCAGGCAATAAAGGCCACGTTTCTCTGCAACAAGCTGGATGTTGCACCACGATAATGCGAGGCCACAGATCACAAATGTTGTTGCTGAATATCTTGCACAAATCAATGTGAAGTGCGTCCCCCACCCTCCCTATAGTCAGGATTTAGCTCTGTGGTGACTTTTTTTGTTCCCTAATCTGAAGAAACACATTCGCGGGAGGCATTTTCAATCTTCAGAAGCAGTAGTGAAGGCTGCGGAGGTGGTTTTGAAAGACCTGTCAAAAAATGGTTTCCAGCATGTCTTTGCAGACTGGCAGAAACGCTGGGACAAGTGCATTGCATCCAATGGAGACTACTTTGAGAAGAACCATCAAAATTCTGAGGATGAGCAAAGGTATGTTGCCAAAAAAAAATAAAAATAATGATCATTCTTTATTGAACAGCCCTCGTACATTGGATTTTTTTTTAATGCTGGCATGCCACCCAGTGTCCTAGAGAGTTTCGATTAGAAGTACACAGAAATTCTCTTTAAAAGTTTCAAAATTGAGCATTTTTTTTTTCTTTCACTACTTTTGGAAATAAAATGGTAACAAATATGATTTATTGCAAACTATTTTTTTTTCTTTAATACCACAATTCATTTATATACTCAATCACCAACACATTAAAAATAACTATTAAATAAAGTCTACAAAAAAAAATCAGGTTTTTCTGAAATTATAACAAGATAATTACTGTTCATTTATAGCAGAGCTGAATTTTAAATTAGAAAATGTGCCATTCATTAAGGTAAAAAAATTACATTCATGTAGCCTTGATTATGTTCATTTAATAGCTTATTATAATTTATCAAAAAGCAGCAATTTGATCCCAACACGCACTTTTTGTTTCTCTTTCTTTCTAGACTAGCCTCATTTTCTTGCTAACATTTTCTTCATCAACACCATTTTTCTGTCCGAAAGGTGACAGATTTTGTAGCATAGCATTGTGGGACGCATGACCAAATAAAGACAACAATAATGCAACACCATAACCAGTCGCCCTTTCACCCTATAACAAAAGATAAAAATATTAATGTCAATTAGTAAGTCTTAATCATTTGTTTTCTGTGTACTAAATATTTCAGAACAAAAACATCTATCAATTGCTTTTTGTCAAGGCATTACTGCTATCCTCTACTACAACTGACTAATCTAAGTAACAAGGGGAATGGGTAAAAAAAAATGGAAAGGCCCCATCTTAAAATAAATGAAATATTATAATTATGTTGTTTCTTTTAACACAAGATTAAAAACAATGATAGAAATGGTTAAGTACTTGGAGAAATGTAACTAAGGATCCATTACTGATAATGAGGTGTGATGGGATTACTGGATGACATGCTACTCTGGGAGGCAGGCAATAAAAATCCATTTCAGTTGAGTTTTCCAAGACTGCTATCCATGGTCAATTTATGAACAACTTGAGAAATGCATGGTTTAAAGGAAAAGGATGTGACGAATCCCAAGATTAATTTGCTATCTAGATAACTTGTATTTTCTGATAATATAATTTCAAGGCTAAGATTCTGCAGTTTCTTGGGGGTCTGGCTGAAAATGAAGGTTGGCATGATAAATGGCCGTATAACTTAACATAAATTATCAACAGACGAGTTTCCTGTTGGGGGAGGGGTTTGCATCCAGATATGTCTGATTCAATAAACTATAACTTAGCAGAGTAAATGCAGAAACCACATTATCACAGATCAATATATGCTTACAAATAAAGCTGCCACCGATGATAAACTTTGTAAAGCAAATTAGCAAATGAATGGTTACTTGTGTCAGCCAAGGATAGAGCAGCTAAGAAACAGACTTAGCTTGGAATAAAAAAGACTAAATTATGATAAAACATTATGAAAACTTTAACGGATCTACCAAGTTATTTATAGGAGCTCAATTGAAAATGTCCAAATCATATAACAGAAAATTTCAGTTTTGTATTTTCAAAAATTCTGAGGAACATCTGTTGAGTGCTTTCTATAATATATTTTAGATTATTTTGTTTAAATTAAAAGTTAAAATGATATTTTAATGAAGTGCCTACAGGAGAAAGATAGTTTTTAAGAAAAAATAGATAAAAATGCACACAATTAGATTCACTATTTTTGAAATTTTTCTATTGGGAATCCAAAGCATACTGTTTCAAACTTCCTAGCTTTCATCAGTTGGATTTGCCCAGTACTCATAGCTCAGTGGAATCAAAAGAAACAAACAATGGCCTTTCAGTTAAAAAACATCAAAATACAAATTTTAAGAATAATAAGGACAGTAAAATCAATCCCTGCTAGCAGAACGCTTAGTTTATAAAGGATTAATTTATAAAATAAACATACACAAGAATGTTAGTAAGGAAAAATAAAGATAAAAACTCACACAATTGAGGGGCCCAGTGGAAAAGGGGCACATGCCACCTCTATATGGATTTTGATTTTTTGTTATTGTTGAGTAGATCCTGTCGTCTAGTATCTACTTTATTAACCATCATCTTCAATCGCCATCTACTTTCACTATAAGTTTAAATATTTACAAGTAGATACCAACTCTCCACAGGCAATTACTTTTTCTAAAACTTGCTTTCCTGCAAAATTTTCATTTGGTGGCATGTGCCTCTTTTCCACTGAGCCTCTCAATTAAAGATTCCACTGAGCTATTGAGTACTGGGAAAAAGTTAGTTTTGAAAAACCTACATTCAAAGTTCCCAGTTCTCTTATTGGTAGCAATGGAGAATGTAATTGGGTACTTTTCCTTACACTTCTATATCATATGAACAAATTTTGTTACTTATGACATAAAAGAACAAGACTATAGAAGTACATTATTAACTTATTTTTCTATCTCGTTTTATCTTGGCTTCACTTATTGAAAACCTAATCATTTGAATATCAAAGTAAGTTAAATTCCTTGGACTGTTGATATCAATTACATATACTGACTATTCTGCCAGCTCTCCATTGATACTAACATAATTCAAAACTCAGTTCATTCTGATTTTGACATCTTAAAATTGTAAATTACTGTTCATATAAGATTCACTTAGTTTTCTTGTTGGATGGAGACATTTTCTTATTCTTAGTATTGAATTCCAAGATTGAATATTTATCAAAATTAACGACTAGTTTATAGATATGATGAAAGATAAATGAGCCAGCACTGAAACCGATTCAAAAATAAATACTTACACAGTGAACGGGATAGGCCATATCAACATGAATCCAAACACCGGGGAAATCAAATCCTATATGGGATGCAATAAATAAACCAGCACAAGACGACTGAGCATTGCTGCGATCCTGAAATATAAATATTCAGTGGATTAATCTTCTGACTTGCAAAGAGTAAGATAAAAGGTAATTGTAAAAGGCTTGCATTCAATGATTATACTGTATATACTATGTGATTAAAAATATCCGGACACCCCTCTGTGATAGTGAACTAAAGCTTAGATGTCATGGTAACATCAATTGCCAGTATAAAAGGAGGCAAGGAGTCATGTGTTGTTAATTGATACAAAGTAAAAGCAGAATGGGTCGATTAGCAGAGCTCAGTGATGTTGAACATGGACTGATCATTGGCTCCCACTTGAGTATTAAATCTGTCAGGGACATTTAAACCCTTCTAAAGTTGCTTAAATTGACTGAAGTGGAAATGGGAAGGTGCAACCCAAAAACAAAAGTGCAATCGAGTAGGTTATGTATACTGAAAGACTGGGACCATCAAGTGTTGAAGATGGTGGTTCGTACAAATTGCCAGCCATTGATTGAAGCAATCACCTGAGTTTCATAGTAGAACTAACACTCTAGCCAGCACCATGACAGTCAAAGAGGTCAGGGGAATTGGGTTTCATTGTTGAGAAGCTGCTCACAAAATCAAACATTTCCCTTGTTAATGCTAAGTGATGCCTGAAGTGGGTTATAGAGCAACAGTGCTGGGCAGTGGAATAGTGTAATATGGAGTGATGAATTATGCTATCTGCTACCATGTGTAGTGCCAACAGTGAATTTTGGAGGAGGTGGCACTATCGTATGGGAGTGGTTTTCATAGAATGGATTTGGCGCTGTTGTGACACTGCACGGTAATGTAAATGCAAAAGGGTACAAGGACATTTTGACCAGTCATATATTGCCTATGGTAGAGGACCACTTTGGTGTTGACCAATGCCTCTACCAGCATGATAACACTGTTGTGTCAACGCAGGGGTCTGAAGAAATGGTTTTAAAAAAAATAAGGTTCCAGAAATGGACTGGCCTGCCCAGAGTCCCGACCTGAACCCAATCAAACACCTATGATAGGAATTAGAACCTTGACTTTGCTCCAATCCCCAAAATCCTGACCTGCTCTGGCTTTAGCTCTTCAGGAAGAATATGCTGTTATTCCTCCAGAGAAGTTTATGTGCCTGCTGGAAAGTCTTCCTGGCAGTCTTATGGCTCTGATAAAGGCAAACCCATCCCATATTAATGTCGCTACTGGGAGTTGTCACGGGAAAAGTCTGACTACGGTTTCGGATAGGTGTCTGGATATTTCTGATCACATAGTCTGTATTCTGATTATTCGCTGAATGAAAGCCATTAATGAAAAAACTCTTCTATCTTAAGTCTTCATTGTTATTTTAAAGATAAACAACCATAATGATTTATTCTATCAGGTGTAGTTTATGCATTCCTGAAAAGTAATGAGGGAAAAAAGTATGCCTTAGAACAAAAGAATGGAGATCTACAACTAAAGCACAAACCCGAGTTATTGCTATTAGAGAATTCTCAAGACAAATATAGTCTGTAAATAATTCAAACTAGTGATTTTTGTCAAGTTATGATTACCATTGATATCTTATATCAATTATCTATGCCAGAGACATTCAAGAATTGAATTCCACTAGAAATCAAAATAAATCCATTAGATAAATAGCCAATGATAGTAAAGTCATCCAATTTTACTAAAGAAAGACAGAAAAGAAAATCCCGTATCTTTGTTATTAGTGTTTCACAACAGCAATAAGAACATTATCTAATAATTTTAGGGCTATTTCATCATGTGTGCTAAGACACTATCTATTTTTTTTTAATAAAATTTCTAATTAAAATAATATTTAATTTTATTACTATCAAACAGTTTATTTGATTGTATTTTACCAATCAAAGAGAATATGTGTGTTTAATCTGATCATTTTTTAATTCACTATTGCATTTATTTTATAAATTACATTGCATGAAACATCATGTTACATTACTTAATGAGAATTTAGATTAGGTTTAATTTAACTACAGATAATTATATCCCTATTTAACCAGGTTTTGATTGCATTTTTTAAAAAATTTTTTTACTAGCATCAGTTTACTTCATGGGCCCAGCGTGCATCTTTTCAAAAACCTCCCTTCCCAGGGCTAGTTTATTATTATTGCATTTTTTCTCCTACTTTTTTATTTTCTTAAGGCTCTTTACCTCTTCTGACAAGGGAAGTCCGCGAAGTATTACTCTGAATTTGATATTAGTTTATGGGTCACTTTATAGAATTTTCAACGCCGAGTCCGAATTTGATATTCATTTTCATCTCCGGTTAATAGTTTTCGAGATATCCGCATGGGGCGTAAATTTGTTATAACTTTTTAACAAATTGAGACAGAATAAAAATTCCAGAGCATTTATGTTACTTGCATACACGACTACCATGTGTGTCAATATGAACTGAATCTGTCAACTAATTTCAAAATGGTGGACCCAAAAACCTAAATTTATGGCACTTTCAATGGAAAATAGGCTCATCCAATCCTAACTCAAATAAAACCAATAAACTTATTTAAATATCCTTTAACCGGAAATACGAACTAAAATTAAAACATACAGAATTATAAAGAAATAAAGCCACTAGGAAAGCATCACTATAACTGTAATTTCATTAATAACTGACAAATTTACATAAATATTTTATTTTGCAAATTTTATATTTTACACTGATTAACAAAATTAACAAAAACAAAAACAGGTTGAGGTTCCCAGCTGACATCCTCACGTTATCCCGGACAGATACCGTAACATGAATGTCATCAAACTCCATTTTGAAATTAGTTGACGGATTCAGTTCATATTGACACACATGGTAGTCATGTATGCAAGTAACATAAATGCGTTGGAATTTTTATTCTATCTCAATTTGTTAAAAAGTTATAACAAATTCAAGTTATAACAAATTTACGCCCCCATGCAGATATCTCGAAAACTATTAACCGGAGATGAAAATGAATATCAAATTCGGACTCAGCGTTGAAAATTCTATAAAATGACCCATAAACCAATATCAAATTCAGAGTAACACTTCGTGGACTTCCCTTCTGAGTTATTTTTGCTCTCTTTCTGAAATCCTATGGAGATAGTGTACATCCTCCTCCTCAAAAGGGTCTAAATTTTGCAATATTAACCAGTGATGGAACCTTGGCACTGATGATTCACTGAATTGCAACCCATATGTGTTCTATTGGGTTCAACTCCAGCAAGCACTAGACCATCTCATGATGCCAAACTCAAGCTCCTCCCTCCATTATTTGGTGACTGAACCTGTGTGGAAGCAAATGATTTGCAAGGATGGTTATGTAGCTCCACTGAACAATAATGTCTGCAGATGTTTCAGAGGCCCTAATGTGAGCCAATTGAAAACACCTCACACCAATACAGTGTCATTGTTGTCGTGGACTGTCCCAGGCATTGCCTTATGGGTTTTCTCTACACGCACAATTAGTTCTTCTACAGTAGTTAAAACAGTAACTTGTCAGATCAGGCTATGCATTTCTAGTCGTCCTGCATTCAGTGGCAGTATTCATGAGCCCAGGAGGATACACAGAGCTGTGTGCTGTCAGATCAGCAATGGGACTCAAGTGTGCTTTTAAGAACACTAAACTACTGATGTTATGCATGGTCCTAGCACTGAATTGTTCTGTTATCTGCTGCAATGTTGCATATCAGTTGGATATTACACTGCATTCCAGACGATGCTGTCCATGATCATCTGAGTTTTTTATCGGCCGCAGGGTTGTTGCACATGGGATGTCTTCTTTGATGTTGTGTAATCTTGGATACACCCTTGATGTTGTTACACATGAAAATTCACAAGTTTTGAGGATGGAGTAACCATCTATTCTGCCTCATTCAAAGTTGCTTGAATGAGTTGCTTAATAATGAAAATAAATTAATCCTAGATTTATTTTAAACATTTAAATTAGTCTTAGACATAACATTTATTATCAGTCACAAATTTTAGAAAGTAGTAATATGTAGGATGTTGTGCTAACTGGTTTTCTTGGTGTGGTCAGGGAATACAAGATAAATCTAGATTAATTTATACCTGTTATAGTCAAACCATGAGCAGTGATATACTATATGCACTGTAGTCACTATGAAGTCATAATTTGGGTAAGAAAAATCCTGAGAATGATTTATGGCCCAGTATGTGAGAAAGGGGAGTATGAAGAATTAGAAATAATAGTAAAATTTATAAATTATATAAAGAACCTGACTTTGTGTAAATTATGAAATTATCAAGATAAGATGGTTAGGAGATATAGACTTCAAAATGGAAGTCTCTCTACTTGTAAAAACTAACCTTCAATAAAGTAGAAGGAAAAAAGGTAGACCTAAGTAAGATGGATGGGTGAAATTTTAAAAGATAAAAAAATATCAGGCACTAAAAACGATGAATGAAAGTTCAAGAATGGTGGAGGAGGATCTTGAAAGAGGCAGTGAAAGAAGCCAAAGAAGAAGAAGCATCAGCTGCTAAGTGATTGTGTTGTATATGCAGAATAAAAACAAATTCAAGCTCAACTCATGTGCCATCTGGCATAATTTTAAATAAATAAATAGTTCGAAAATGATATTTAAACTTACTGCAACAGAGTTCTTCATATCTGCAATAGTGCTTGTAAATTCACTAAAATGCAGTTCAGGGCAGTACGGTAGAGGATGAAC
>JAFIDM010100264.1:0-17527 GCA_023159025.1 Thereuonema tuberculata | reverse complement strand
GTTCATCCTCTACCGTACTGCCCTGAACTGCATTTTAGTGAATTTACCAGCACTATTGCAGATATGAAGAACTCTGTTGCAGTAAGTTTAAATATCATTTTCGAACTATTTATTTATTTATTTAAAATTATGCCAGATGGCACATGAGTAGAACTTGAATTTGTTTTTATTCTGCATATGCAACACAATCACCTAGAGGCTGATGCTTCTTCTTCTTTGGCTTCTTTCAAGATCCTCCTCCACCATTCTTGAACTTTCAGTCATCGTTTTTAGTGCCTGATATTTTTTTATCTTTTAAAATTTCACCCATCCATCTTACTTAGGTCTACCTTTTTTCCTTCTACTTTATTGAAGGTTAGTTTTTACAAGTAGAGAGACTTCCATTTTGAAGTCTATATCTCTTAACCATCTTATCTTGATAATTTCATAATTTACACAATGTCAGGTTCTTTATATAATTTATAAATTTTACTATTATTTCTAATTCTTCATACTCCCCTTTCTCACATACTGGGCCATAAATCATTCTCAGGATTTTTCTAACCTAAATTATGACTTCATAGTGACTACAGTGCATATAGTATATCACTGCTCATGGTTTGACTATAACAGGTATAAATTAATCTAGATTTATCTTGTATTCCCTGACCACACCAAGAGAACCAGTTAGCATAACATCCTACATATTACTACTTCCTAAAATTTGTGACTGATAATAAATGTTATTTCTAAGACTAACTTAAATGTTTAAAATAAATCTAGGATTAATTTATTTTAATTATGTTTTCAACTGTGATGATCTACATACCAGAAAAACTGAGACTACTTCCATTTCCAGTAAATGCTATCATGCTCTCTCATTAAATGGGATCGTCTGCAATTGCAATACATATAAAGGTGGATGTCTCTTGAATCCATTGTCCTATAATTTATAGTGACAATTAAGCAACTTTGAATGAGACATAATAGATGGGTCACTCCACCCTCAAAACTTAAATTTTCATGTGTAACAACATCAAAGGTGTACTGTCGCCGGCATTTCCAATGTCACATTGTGAAGTAGTGCTTTCCTGCATTGCTTTCCTTAACAAGCGAATGGTAGGTTTGTTAGATCGAAACATTCCTTGAAATTTTTATCATTTATTCAGGATCTTAAGGAGTTGACGTATACCAAATTTTAGCTCCTTTTTTTTTGCACTGAAAGGGGGTTAAAAATAAATTGTAAGAGCTGAGAGCTTGTTGTACTGCAGGGAAGCATCGGGCAGCTAATGTGACATTGGAAATGCTGGCGACAGTACCATGATTACACAACATCAAAGAAGACATCCCATGTGCAACAACTCTGCAAAAACTCAGATGATCACGGACAGCATCGTCTGGAATGCAGTGTAACATCCAACTGATATGCAACATTGCAGCAGATAACAGAACAATTCAGTGCTAGGGCCATGCATAACATCAGTGGTTAAACAGTTTAGTGTTCTTAAAAGCCTACTTGAGTCCCATTGCTGACCTGTCAGCACAGGGCTCTGTGCGTCCACCTGGGCTCATGAATACAGGACGACTAGAAATGCATAGCCTGATCCGACAAGTTACTGTTTTAAATGTTTTGGACAGAAGAACTAATTATGTGTGTAGAGAAAACCCCATAAGGCAATGCATGGGACAGTCCACTACAACAATGACACTGTCATGGTGTGAGGTGTTTTCAAGTGGCTCACATTAGGACCTCTGAAACATCTGCAGACATTATTGATCAGTGGAGCTACATAACCATCCTTGCAAATCATTTGCCTCCAGGTTCACAGTCACCAAATAATGGAGGGAGGAGCTTTCCTCTTGAGTTTGGCATCACAAGATGATCCAGTGTTTGCTGGAGTTGAACCCAATAGAACACATATGGGTTGCAGTTCAGTGAGTCATCAGTGCCAAGGTTCCATCACTGGTTAATATTAGGAATTTAGGCCACTTTTGAGGAGGCATGGTTACACTATCTCCATTGGATTTCAGAGAGCAGAGCAAAAATAACTCAGAAGAGGTAAAGAGCCTTAAGAAAATAAAAAAGTAGGGGGAAAAATGCAATAAAAATAAACTAGCCATGGGAAGGGTTTTTTTCGAAAAGATGCACGCTGGGCCCACGAAATGAACTGATGCTAGCAAAAAAATTTTAAAAAAATGCAATCAAAATCTAAATAGTGATATAATTGCCTGTAGTTAAATTAAGCCTAATCTAAATTCTCATTAAGTAATGTAACATGATGTTTCATGCATTTGTGAATAAAAAATTGATCAGATTAAACACACATATTCTCTTTGATTGGTAAAATACAATCAAATAAACTGTTGGATAGTAATATAATTAAATATTGTTTTAATTAGAAATTTTATTAAAAAAATAGTGTCTTAGCACACTTGATGAAATAGCCCTAAAATTATTAGATAATGTTCTTATTGCTGTTGTGAAACACTAATAACAAAGATACGGGATTTTCTTTTCTGTCTTTCTTTAGTAAAAGTGGATGGCTTTACTATCATTGGCTATTTATCTAATGGATTTATTTTGATTTCTAGTGGAATTCAATTCTTGAATGTCTCTGACATAGATAATTGATATAAGATATCAATGGTAATCATAACTTGACAAAACCCGTAGTTTGAATTATTTACACACTACATTTATGTCTTGTGAATTCTTAATAGCGATAACTCGGGTTTGTGCTTTAGTTGTAGATCTTTATTCTTTTGTGCTAAAGCATACTTTTTTTTTCTCATTGCTTTTCAGGAATGCATAAACTACACCTGATAGAATAAATCATTATGGCTGTTTATCTTTAGAATAACAATGAAGACTCAAGATAGAAGAGTTTTTTCATTAATGGCTTTCATTCAGCGAATCATCAGAATATACACTATGTGATCAGAAATATCCAGACACCTAGCGAAACCGTAGTCAGACTTTTCCCGTGACAACTCCCAGTAGTGACATTAGTATGGGATGGGTCTGCCTTTTGCCTTTATAGGGAGACTTTCCAGCAGGCACATAAACATCTCTGGAGGAATAACAGCATATTCTTCCTGAAGAGCTAAAGCCAGAGCAGGTCAGGATGTTGGGGATTGGAGCAAAGTCAAGGTTCTAATTCCTATCATAGGTGTTTGATTGGGTTCAGGTCGGGACTCTGGGTAGGCCAGTCCATTTCTGGAACCTTATTTTTTTAAAAAACATTTCTTCAGACCCTGCTTTGACACAACATGCTGTTGAGGCATTGGTTAACACCAAAGTGGTCCTCAACCGTAGGCAGTATATGACTGGTCAAAATTTCCTTGTACCCTTTTGCATTTACATTACCGTGCAGTGGTACAACAGCACCAAATCCATTCTATGAAAATCACCTCCACACCATAGTGCCACCACCTTCACTGTTGGCACTACACATGGTAGCAGATAGCATAATTTATCACTCCGTATTACACTATTCCACTGCCCAGTGCTGTTGCTCTATAAGCCACTTCAGGCGGACTTAACAATAACATGGGAAATGTTTGATTTGTGAGCAGCTTCTCGACAATGAAACCCAATTCCCCTGACCTCTTGACAGTAATGGTGCTGTCTAGTGTTAGTTCTACTGTGATACTCACAGGTGATTGCTTCAATCGATGGCTGGCAATTTGTACGAACCACCACCTTCAACACTTGATGGTCCCAGTCTTTCAGTATACATAACCTACTCTATTGCACTTTTGTTTTGGGGGTTGCACCTTCCCATTTCCACTTCAGTCAATTTAAGCAACTTTAGAAGGGTTTAAATGTCCCTGACAGACTTATTACTCAAGTGGGAGCCAATGATCAGTCCATGTTCAACATCACTGAACTCTGCTAATCGACCCTTTCTGCTTTTACTTTGTATCAATTAACAACACATGACTCCTTACCTCCTTTTATACTGGCAATTGATGTTACCATGACATCTAAGCTTTAGTTCACAATCACAGAGGGGTGTCCGGATGTTTTTAATCACATAGTATGTACAGTATAATCATTGAATGCAAGCTTTTTACAATTACCTTTTATCTTACTCTTTGCAAGTCAGAAGATTAATCCACTGAATATTTATATTTCAGGATCGCAGCAATGCTCAGTCGTCTTGTGCTGGTTTATTTATTGCATCCCACATAGGATTTGATTTCCCCGGTGTTTGGATTCATGTCGATATGGCCTATCCCGTTCACTGTGTAAGTATTTATTTTTGAAATCGGTTCCAGTGCTGGCTCATTTACCTTTCATCATATCTATAAACTAGTCATTAATTTAGATCCAAGATCGAATAATTAAGAGTAAGAAAATGTCTCCACCCAAAAAGAAAACTAAGTGAATCTTTTATGTACAGTAATTTTTGTCTTTTTACAATTTTAAGATATCAAAATCAGAATGAACTGAGCTTTGAATTATGTTAGTATCAATGGAGAGCTGGCAGAATAGTCAGTATATGTAATTGACATCAACAGTCCAAGGAATTAACTTACTTTGATATTCAAATGATTAAGTTCACAATAAGTGAAGCCAAGATAAAACGAGATAGAAAAATAAGTTAATAATGTACTTCTATAGTCTTTTCTTGTTCTTTTATGTCATAAATAACAAAATTTGTTTGTATGATATAGAAGTGCAAGGAGAAAGGACAGTCAAGGCTAGTAAAAGTACCCAATTACATTCTCCATTGCTACTAATAAGAGAACTGGGAACTTTGAATGTAGGTTTTTCAAAACTAACTTTTTCCCCAGTACTCAATAGCTCAGTGGAATCTTTAATTGTGTGAGTTTTTATCTTTATTTTTCCTTACTAACATTCTTGTATGTATGTTTATTTTATAAGCTAAGCGTTCTGCTAGTGGGGATCGATTTTACTGTCCTTATTATTGTTAAAATTTGAATTTTGATGTTTTTTAACTGAAGGGCCATTGTTTGTTTCTTTTGATTCCACTGAGCTGTGAGTACTGGGCGAATCCAACTGATGAAAGCTAGGAAGTTTGAAACAGTATGCTTTGGATTCCCGATACAAAAATTTCAAAAATAGTGAATCTAATTAAGAGATACAATTAAGAGCCACAAACTACACAAAGGATTCGCACCCCCGAGCTGTCATCATGAAGAGTCCCAGTCTCTTCACGATGACAGCTCAGTGGTGTGTGTTCATTGTGTCTCTTGATTAGTTCACTCTGCACATTAAAGAACGTTTAGTGAATCTAATTGTGTGCATTTTTATCTATTTTTTCTTAAAAACTATCTTTCTCCTCTAGGTACTTCATTAAAATATCATTTTAAGTTTTAATTTAAGTAAAATAGTCTAAATATATTATAGAAAGCACTCAACAGATGTTCCTGAGAATTTTTGAAAATACAAAACTGAAATTTTCTGTTATGATTTGGACATTTTCAATTGAGCTCCTCTAAATAATTTGGTAGATCAGTTAAAGTTTTGATAATGTTTTATCATAATTTAGTCTTTTTTATTCCAAGCTAAGTCTGTTTCTTAGCTGACGCAAGTAACCACTCATTTGCTAATTTGCTTTACAAAGTTTATCATCGGTGGCAGCTTTATTTGTAAGCATATATTGATCTGTGATAATGTGGTTTCTGCATTTACTCTGCTAAGTTATAGTTTATTGAATCAGACATATCTGGATGCAAACCCCTCCCCCAACAGGAAACTCGTCTGTTGATAATTTATGTTAAGTTATAGGGCCATTTATCATTCCAACCTTCATTTTCAGCCAGACCCCAAGAAACTGCAGAATCTTAGCCTTGAAATTATATTATCAGAAAATACAAGTTATCTAGATAGCAAATTAATCTTGGGATTCGTCACATCCTTTTCCTTTAAACCATGCATTTCTCAAGTTGTTCATAAATTGACCATGGATAGCAGTCTTGGAAAACTCAACTGAAATGGATTTTTATTGCCGCCTCCCAGAGTAGCATGTCATCCAGTAATGGATCCTTAGTTGTATTTATTTCTCAAAGTACTTAACCATTTCTACCATTGTTTTTAATCTTGTGTTAAAAGAAATGACATAATTATAATATTTCGTTTATTTTAAGATGGGGCCTTTTTCTTTACCCATTCCCTTTGTTACTTAGATTAGACAGTTGTAGTAGAGGATAGCAGTAATGCCTTGACAAAAAGCAATTGATAGATGTTTTAGTTCTGAAATAATTAGTACACAGAAAACAAATGATTTAAGACTTTTACTAATTGAAATAAAAATTTTTATCTTTTGTTATAGGGTGAAAGGGCGACTGGTTATGGTGTTGCATTATTGTTGTCTTTATTTGGTCATGCGTCCCACAACGCTATGCTACAAAATCTGTCACCTTTTGGACAGAAAAATGGTGTTGATGAAGAAAATGTTAGCAAGAAAATGAGGCTAGTCTAGAAAGAAAGAGAAACAAAAAGTACATGTTGGGATCAAATTGCTGCTTTTTGATAAATTATAATAAGCTATTAAATGAACATAATCAAGGCTACATGAATGTAATTTTTTTACCTTAATGAATGGCACATTTTCTAATTTAAAATTCAGCTCTGCTATAAATGAACAGTAATTATCTTGTTATAATTTCAGAAAAACCTGATTTTTTTTGTAGACTTTATTTAATAGTTATTTTTAATGTGTTGGTGATTGAGTATATAAATGAATTGTGGTATTAAAGAAAAAAAATAGTTTGCAATAAATCATATTTGTTACCATTTTATTTTCAAAAGTAGTGAAAGAAAAAAAAGAACGCTCAATTTTGAAACTTTTAAAGAGAATTTCTGTATACTTAACTTCTAATCGAAACTGTCTAGGACAAGGATGGCGAACATATGACATGTGGGTGGCATGCCAGCATTAAAAAAAATCCAATGTACGAGGGCTGTTCAATAAAGAATGATCATTTTTTTTTTTTTTTTGGCAACATACCTTTACTCATCCTCAGAATTTTGATGGTTCTTCTCAAAGTAGTCTCCATTGGATGCAATGCACTTGTCCCAGCGTTTCTGCCAGTCTGCAAAGACATGCTGGAAACCATTTTTTGACAGATCATTCAAAACCACCTCCGCAGCCTTCACTACTGCTTCTGAAGATTGAAAATGCCTCCCGTGAATGTGTTTCTTCAGGTTAGGGAACAAAAAAAGTCACCACAGGGCTAAATCCGGACTATAGGTAGGGTGGGGGATGCACTTCACATTGATTTGTGCAGGATATTCAGCAACAACATTTGTGATCTGCGGCCTTGCATTATCGTGGTGCAACATCCAGCTTGTTGCACAGAAACATGGCCTTTATCGCCTGATATGACCTTGCAGAACTTTCAGGACATGTCTGTAGTAGAGCTCAGTTACTGTTGTGTGTGCAGTTACAACATGCTGATAAACCATTCCATCAATATCAAAAAATGAGATTACCATAACTTTCCCTGCAGAAGAACCCTTTTTGCTTTTTGGGGGTAGGTGATAAAGGAGATTTTCACACTTTGCTGTTTGCTTTCAGGATCGAAATGATGTAGCCAAGTTTCATCAGCAGTGATTACCTTTGGAAAAAACTCTGGATCTTCCTGGAATCAGCAGTCTTGGAACCCACCGTCCACAAACACGTCTCATGTTCAATTTTTCTGTCATCAACCTTTGAGTGGCACCTAGTGAAATTTTCAAGATTTCAAGATCTTAAGGTTATTCGTTGATCCTCTCTCACTATGACAGCAGCGATGTTGATGTTTTCTTTCATAAGAGCAGTAACTGGGGCGCCGGGTCCACCTTACTTTGAAATTGATTGTCTCCCTCTTTAAACAATTTATACCATCTGCGAGCTGTGCTGTAGGGAAGAACAAACTCTCCATAGGCCTCCTGTAACATTGCATAGGCCTCAGCTGAAGTTTTTTTGAGACGAAAGCAGAATTTCAAAGCAGCATATTGTTTGTTGCTCATCACCTCCATTGTAGTTGTAGGCAATACTGTACATGTCTCGATTTGCACACATCTCACAGACAGGAACATGGAGGGATGACCTTGAAACTTTCACCACGTGTGCATGATGTATTACGCTACAAATATCATAAGGGAAAAAATTTAGCATGATATACTATGAAAGTAAAAAAATAATGATCCTTCTTTATTGAACAGCCGTCGTACATGAGTGATAATACTAACTATGAACATATTATAAAATATCATTTAGAGGCCATAGAAGTTTCATGATGAAATAATAATTAATAAAAAATTGAAAAGGTTTGCCATCCCTGGTCTAGGACATGACCAGGAGTAGTGGATAACACTGCTCTCTGAAAAAATATTTACAGGTCACGTAATAGATTAAATTATATGCAAGATATTCAAAAGGTAGACTATGAGAAACTGATACCTTCCTCAATTCAAAGGAACCCTGTGAAAGAGCTGAAATTTCATCAGTATAAAGTATTTGGCAACTTTTGAATGATCTCTGTCTGAAAGACGGTGTTCAGCTGACTTCTAACAACTGTATGGAAGAAACTGATTTTGGGGAAAAAAATCTCATGTTATTTCTTGCAACCAAAATTATTATTATTATTAATATACTTTATAGCATAAATTATCTCTTTATCAAGTGGCAAATAAGTCCAAATATTTCCTGACAAACGTAAAAAAGTTGTTTTCTGTTGAAGAAGCCAAAACAGCACTAGTTTGTCATTGCACTCAAGAACATTAAAGTGGATGTCCTTGAGTGAAATTGTATTCTCAGCTTTATCTAAGTGAATAGGGAACCACAAGGAACTTTATATTGAAAGGAACTTGTAGGCAAATATCATAAAAAATTTCAATGCTTAAAAAAAAATAAAAAATACCTGATGTTCAGTACAAAGATTGAGATTTCAGTCATTCAAGTAGTTATTTAAGATGGCGATTTTTTTTTTCCAGTAATAATCAAAGCACATGTTTTTTTAAAAATAAGATTCCAAATTTAAATTTTTCAAAGCTTTACATATTTTAAATGAAATCCTTAAAATATAAGCTTTCAATGTGAATTAAGGTATTGCAGGTGGCAGATATTAATACTTGTTTTGTTTTTGTTTTTTGAGGGGGGGGGGGGAAGGGGAAGAGACAGAAAAACTTGTGTCTTTAGCATCAGGCATAAAGACTATAAAATAATTTTGAGAATTACAATTGTTAGTGTAAATATGACTTAGTAATTAACTTTTTAATATGTATTGCTTTTATCTCTTGTTTTTTAAGAAGAAATTGAATATGATAAATACTTATTTATGAGAATTCAAAAACATTCTTTTCATTAATTTTCCTTAAAAATTTGATAAGACTCTACCTAGCATTTGCTGCCATAAAACAGTAAGTTCCATAGAAACTCCAAAAACAAAATAAACAGCATAGCATTGAACTAAATTTTGGTATAATTTCAACGTTATGCTAATTTTTAGTTTTTCTTTTTAATTTTCCTATATATGTGGTAGTAGTTGGACTTCTGTCTTGATTAATGACGACCACATCGTGTGGTGTGACAAATCAAAAATATTTTAGAATTACTGGCTGGTTCAATAAAGTAATCCCATACAATATAATAAAACAGCTAGTATTTTTTTTTTTTTTTTAATTCCTGGATATTCTAGTATATTTTATCATATGTAGCACATCCTCATCTCTTAATACACTGGCGAGCAAAAAAAAATTGACTATGATAATACACAGAAGCTCGGTTGCAATGCGATCTTTCAGATCCAAGGTCTCAAAGATCGCGATATAACCGAACTTTTAGTGACAGTGATGTAAATGAGTGGCAAAATGAAGTGTCTCGAGGCTCATTACTAATTATGCGCCACGCAATGTTTTTAATTCGGATGAATTTGGCTTATTTTTCAAACTAATGCCCAACAAGTCATATATGTTGCAATGGGAAAAATGACATGATGGAAAATTAAGCAAAGAAAGGGCAACTGTTCTTGTAACTGCAAATGCTGATGGATTTGAGAAATTGCCACTGGTAGTGTTGGGAAAGTCAGCAAGGCCCCGATGTTTTAAAAACATTAAAAGACTGCCATGTGAATACAAGAATCAAGCACGTGCCTGGATGACGGGTGAGTTGTTTGTCTCTTGGCTGAAAGACTTAGACCAAAAAATGATGAATGCCAATCACAAGAATCATCGACAACTGTTCACCCGAAAAATATGAATCTGAAAAATGTAGAACTTGGTTTCGTACCTCCCAACACAACAAGTAAGATTCAACCAATGGATCAGGAGTAATAAAAGTGCTAAAGCATTTCTACCGAAAGCGCGTTGTTTTGCGATACATTTTGCAGTGTATCGAGAGTGGAGACTCAAATCGCATCACCTTGCTGGATGCTGTGAACTTCATCTCTGCTGCATGGGAAGGGATTGATGCTCTGAGTATCGTCAACTGCTTCAGGAGAGCAGGATTCTTTAAGGTAAGATTCTTAATGTTGTTAAATTGGGTTATTATCTACCAACTGTGTAAAACTTTCTGTGCTTCGACAGGGGGTTAATTTTCTTTTTTTTTAATTTAGTAGGAACGTGATCTAGCACTCCCTGAAACAAATGCCACTTTAATGGATGATGACAAGGATTGGGAGAAGTTGGGGGATGTGAGTTTAGAGGATTTTGTGTCAGTTGACGATAGGCTATTGACTCATAAATCCGCGATGTCAACGACATGATTGCAGATCATGCTGCACTGAAGACAGTGATGCGGAGGAAACTGAATCTGCAGAGAAAAATGCTCCCACAAGAAATGAAGCCCTCAGTGCACTAAATCTGCTCCAAAAAATATATTAGTGTTGCTCTTAGTGCTGTATCAATTGATGTTAATAGTTACTTGAAACGCAATGAAAATGTCATAATTCATAACAGTAGCGTGCACACACTGCAAACCACAATCAAAGATTTTTTTAATAGGAAATAAGCTCATATTTGCACTATATCTATTGCAGAATCAAATATGTTTTCTGTAAAATGGTGTCTAAATCTTTCCCCATCTCATAAATCATTTGCCATGTATAGCGCTATCCCGCATATTACGCTTGTAGGTCACGGTCCCTTGATGAGCATAAAACAGGGTTTTACTGTATGTATATGTATATACAGTCGGACCTCGATATAAGGTCACTTTTCTAAAGTCCCGGCTCATTGAATAGGAATTCTGTGATATGGATTATCGGATATATGGTCAGGTCTTAAATATCGTAATCGCATATAAGGTCACTTTTGTCTGTGATTTTAGTGCCAAACTGATTCAATTCCAAGAATTTTTCCGCGGGTACGATCTTTTATCGGCGTCATTTCTCCTACTGACGGAGGGGACGGATTTTTCACAAAGCACTTCATCTCCTCAAATTCTAGGAAAAAAAAGATGATGAAGACGATATTCCTTTACCTATGTTAATACAAGATCTCATAAATCGCGGCTGTGCTATAGAAGAGGAAAGTGAATATGTGAGAATTGATGATGAAATTGCTACCACTTCTCAAGCTTTGATTTCCGAAATCGTTTCGCAAGTTTTAGATTCCAATGCATTAGAAAGTGAGAATAACGACAGTGATACTGAAAGTAAAGCGGTGACACAAGCAGAAGCACTCAGAGCATTAAATTTTCAGAAACTACAAAACTTAGAAAATATTTTACAAAAGATGAAACCAAAATCTCGACAGTCGTGTAATATGGATTATTTTAAGTAAGGTCAGTTGTACATCAGTGCTTTGCTTTAGCATACTAGTACTCTTTTGTATACAATGTTATTCCTAATTAAATTTTTAAAAAATAATTTCTTTCTGATTCCATTAATTTTAATTGGTTCCACTAAATTAAAAAATTATAACCTAATAAAATGATATTTTTGTACATATTAAATTTTACAAAGAATTATACTGTATTTATATAATGCTTATTTATTGACAAATGCATATGAATCGGTTATAAGGTCACTTTCGCGAGGTCCCAAGGGGTGACCTTATATCGAGGTCCGGCTGTATATATATATAATTTCATCAGCTACACAAAATAGACTCAGCAGTCGCCAGGCGTCTGTACTTTCGTGGTTGGGAGAAGCACGGCTTTAGTACCCTATTATATATATATATAATTTTTTATTTTTGTGTAAGTTCACATAAGTGGGGATATGAAATGAACAGTGCAACAGAAACTTCTTTTTTTTTGTAATAAGTTGACTCCTCGAGATTGTAGTAATGAACACAACTATTGATGTTCAGTAGACATTGAATTTTTACTGAAATGTGTGATGCTTTGGTTCTTTTTTTTTTTGGGTCTTGGCCTCTCCAATGTTTTTCTTTCAGTTCCAAATGCGGAGCAGGTCGGCAGCATCCTTCCATACCTCATCTTTCCATCGATTTTGAGGCTTACTCTTAGATCTTCTTTCCTTGTCTATTTTCAGATGTGTGATTATATTGTAATAGAAATTGGCACTCTGATAATATAACAGGATAAAATCCAAAGCTTTATCAATTTCTTGATATCTTTTTGTTGACTTTGCTAATTCTCTCAATGAGCCATTTAACCTCATCCCTCTTGAATGTTTTATTATTTCAAGGAACATGACCTTTTATTTCACTCCACGCTAGCTGTCGTGGAAGTCGTAGAACTGTTTTGCCGCTTTGCTCCAGTTTCATGTCAGCTTCGTAGGCTCAGTATCTATGTTTCTCTCTCCATTATTTAGAATTGGAATTTTCAGGTAAAAGTGCGATTCCATTGCGGGCGTTTGCAGTCGGCTGCTCTGTCCTCAATTACAGCCCTCTCCACCCCTTACAGCCACCGGCCTTGAATTTACAATAGGGACGGCAGGCTTTTGTTGTAAATGAGGGTACTAAAGCCGTGCTTCTCCCATCCGCGAAAGTACAGACGCCGGGCGACTGGAAGGGAGACCAGTATAGGCCGGCTGCTTGAGTCTATTTTGTGTAGCTGAACATAACCAAAATATCGAAATAAATCGTGTTTTGAATTCTTTTTTTGAAAACAAAGTGAATACAAGTTGACACTTATTACAGAAATTTATAACAATAAGGAAATTCAATTAAAATGTAGGTTATTTTATTGAATTTATTGATATAAATCATGAATTATTATTGTAATTTCTTTAAACTTATTGTTTCGAAAATATGTTTGGCTTTTAAGTTAATATTCAGGACAATTTAATTATAATATGAATTTATGTTTGAGAAATTGATTTCTTTTTTTTAGTATTATAATGGAATAATACAATAAAACTTTCTATTTAAAAAAAATTTAATTTCAAGTTAAATCTGAAAAATAGAATCATACTGGAATATTCAAAGAAAACCTAAGTACTTAAAAAGAACTGATAATGAAAATTATAAAATTATTTCATGGTAGCTTGGATTAAATGTATTTTAAAATATTAGCTTATTAGCCTTGTAATTAAATTGTTGTAGTATCCATCCATGCGTCTTTGTTTAAAAATTATATATTTTTTTTTCTTTTGGGCCGATCAGAGATTAAGGCAATTATGGCTTTTCTTTCGGCTTGCTCGCGCAAGAAAAATATTGTCGCCAGAGCAACAGAATCCATTGTGACTGAAAAACACGGGAAAAGCATGTCTCCCTCCTTGCCTTGGGCTAAAGCGATGCTTTTGAAAATCTGTTTCAACAGCTTCAATAGCTAAACCCTAACTGTTTCTCGTGGTAACCTCATTCTTGTAGCCTAAAGGGAAACTGCAACTTCGCCAACCGCTGGGCGTCCTCCGCCTGCAATGGAATCCAAGCTTTATAGGGAGTTCTCCATTAACCAACTTTCAATTTCTGACTTTTTGGAGTTATGACAGTAAGTTTTCTACTGAACAATATGGTAAGGTCCGTTGTCCATCACAATAATACAGTTCTCTTCAATATTGAGAAGCAGCTTTTCTATAATTCATTTTTCAAAATTATGAGGAATGCATTTCATTATGATAATCTCCTTTAGTTTTCTTTCCGTCAAATATGAGTTCTGTTCCATGAATAAATCCGTTCTCACCTCAAGCATAGACATAATCAGTCCTTTTTTCAGCCCTGTTGATAAACCTTGTAGTGGCATCTCAAGCCCTGAGGACTATTTTGATGTATGGATGAAATTAATCCATGTTTCATCTAAATAAATGATTTTTCTTCCAGATTCCTTGAACTTTATCTGTCAAAGATAACGATGTCACCAAGCAATGAAATCATCTCTTTCTCAGAAAGCTGAGCCATTGCTGTCATACTGAATCCAAGATCTCCCACTATTTGATAAGTGTTGTTCTGGGGATTTCTGCAACTGTGGATTGTTATTTACTTCCATCCTAATTTTTTTAGTGGGAGAACTTAGTTTTGGAAGGGAAATGAATGTATTAATCCGTTGAATAGCTGTGTATACGAAATCATACAGTTAAGTAAAAGAAATTTTAGTTGACTAGCAGAAGTTCACTGAAAAACAAATCTTTCTCTACTGGCGATTTCAGCTCTCGCCCACCCCTCCACTCTTCAATTTGGACTTCACTGAATACACCTTTCTCTCACTGACTCCAGTTCACGCAGTAACCATTTCTACTATATCTTTTGTTTTCTCTTATTGGTTTCACAAAGTCTTCCGTAAATATTCGTTTGACAGAGACCCCTTTTCATTCGATTAAGCTTCATATAAAACAAACATAAATACGATCTTGATAGCCAATTAACTTTAAAAACATGGAAACAGGAAATTGCAAGAGTCCCAGACTGGTCCTGTAAGGAGGCTGTAGCCGACTTTTTCGCCTATGTATTGGACACAATTGCTTGGGCATACATCTTCACTGTATTGACATTCGCCGTAACCTGTACTGTAACGCTTTGTAATTATAGGTGACCATGGACAGAAGTCACCTGGAAAAATGTACTGCTCTAACTTACGAATTCGAGTGTGATCACTATTGACAAGCTAGGGGGAAAGGGTTTCTAATGCTTATGTTACGTTTCTTTTGTTTTCTTGTTCACAAGGATTGATGATGTATATATTTTTCAATGTATCTGCCATTGGAAATATTTATTAACATACATTTGTTTCCCCTTGCGGACAGATCCCACAAACGTCCAGTGTAGAAAACTTGTAAATATCATTAGTCGCCATCTTGTTTATGATTGGCGGAGAATAAATTTAACATTGCCTAATGAAAAGCAGACATAGGTGGATGCCCAAATCATGTTTATAGAGGGAGCCATGTGTCTCCAGAGTAGTCTGCGAATTTTGTCTACTGAAACCTATGTTAAACAAGGTGGGATAGCAATTAGTAAACCAATCACAGTGCTTCACAATGGCTTCTGAGTCACCTTTACTTTAGAATAGATTGCACTGGGGTGGTCTAGAAAATGCACGTGCAAGTCTCTTTCGACCCCATGCTATCTTACCCACTCCTATTTATATGTAATAATCATCATTCTTAACTCAAACCTTGTTAATAGACTGAATTCCTAATAATAATGATTTTAAAAAAAAAACAACTTAAAGTTGAGAAACTGAAAAGATTAAAATGAAGAATTGCCCATGAGGGGATCGAACCCACAACCTTCGCGTTAGCACAGTGCTCTAACCAACTGAGCTAACAGGCCACCTACAACATTCAAGAAATCCTAAAACAGTCGCTTCCTTTAAACAACGTGATACTAATTTCAAGTTATGTAATCTTTTAGAATTGGGATTTTGATAACCAATATCTCATAATGTCATAAGTTGAGAAACTGAAGATTTAAAATGGGGAGAAAAAATTGAAAGAATAAGAATGGCTCATGAGGGGATCGAACCCACGACCTTCGCGTTATTAACATGCTGTAAGCAACTGAGATAACAGAAGCCGTTGCAAAGCAATGTGGGATATATGTCCACACACAGACAGAAACCGGGGATATAAGGCATCTTTCAGAAGCCTATAACATCAACTAATGTCCAATTTTACCTTTATTTCTTAAATATCAATAATTTATAAGCTTTTATTCTATAAATATCCTATTTTATGATTTTTAGGTATAATTCTGATCAGATGAAAATGATTTATTGAACACAATCTAAAGAATATTTTTTTGTAATTTTATTTTTATAACCTGAAGTCATATTTGTTTAACTTTGAATCTCAGTTTATAAATATAATCTAATTAAAAGAAAAATAGACCTTTCTTCAGATATAAAAACTATAAGATCCAAGTTATATCACATTTGAATGAAAATTTAGGAGTTAGAAATAAAAAATCCAGAAAATAAATTAATCTGAATTATGAGACCTAATCAGAAATTACAACATTTTTCTGTACAATCTAATTTTCATTTATTTTCCTTAAGATTGTAAAGAAATATAAACAATTTCAAGCTACATATGGCATTTTTTTTTTCCCTTATTAGGATAATATTTAAGTAGATACTAAAAATGATACAAGATACATCCTCTTCTTATTGCTATATTTCAGAGTTTTATTTCTTTTAACTGCTTCATCGGGCCTTTTCACATACATAGAAATAATACTGCGAAATATAGCAATGATAAGAAGAGGATGTATCTTGTATCATTTTTAGTATTTACCTACATATTATTTAAATACCAGAACGTTAATTCTAGGATAATATTCTAAATTACATAATTTTTTTCTGAAAGTTTTGTTAATTGCAGTTATGTAAGCTTCCTTTGTCATTTTAAATTAAAATTATCTACCATAATACATTTTTCTTGTACTTTTGAATACAAAATTTTTAAAATTGTATTTACACAACTGTTAAAACTTCAAAATATTGATCTACAGGCAAAGACTTCAGATTTATAACAAGTGAATATAATTTTGGGCTAAAGCATAAATTTAAGGGTGAACCATAATAAAAAGTTAGGAAAATAAGAAAAAACAAAAACAGTAGATATATGGATTCAAACCAATAACCTCCAGCGTATGAGTTGGAGACATTTCACATCAAGCTATAGCTGACTATTAAAATGAGATGGTTGCATTTTCGGTTAAACTTCAGTTTAGGGAACAGCTTTGGAACTATTTTTTTTGTTTTTCGGACTGGCGTGGTTATTTATCAATCCATACATCCTGCAGCTAAGTAAACCTAACTTGGCTAACCTAAGCCAAATTTGAAGGGTTATATCCTGCATCTAAGCAAACCTAACTTGGCTAACCTAAGCCAAATTTGAAGGGTTATATCCTGCAGCTAAGCAAACCTAACTTGGCTAACCTAAGCCAAATTTGTAGGGTTATATCCTGCAGCTAAGCCAACCTAACTTGGCTAACCTAAGCCTAATTGTTTTTGGTTGAATCTCTCCGCTGAAATAAACAAATGAGACATACTAAAAAAACACACGCGGTGTGTTCTTCCGCACCCAATCACAACGTGTTCCCTAAACTGAAGTCTAGCCGCATTTTCTAACATTTAAGCTAATAGCGGAAATCCCAAAAACAATGCCAGATATCTAACATGTTGCGGGGTGGGGTATTGGGGTCTATGACAATTCGGCGAAAGACAATTCGGCGAAAGACAATTCG
>JAFIDM010100263.1:0-32229 GCA_023159025.1 Thereuonema tuberculata | reverse complement strand
CAGCTCCGAATTCCTCCAATATATTGAAAAGTGTGTCTCTGTCTATAGATATTGATATAACTATTATTTTGTATTTTTGTTCAATTTTTGTTCAGGCAAACCTCATATTTTGAATTTTGTGAAAGTGTTCCAAATATCGCCCACACCAATAAATACTTTATTTTTTTGCACTTCTTTGCATTTTTTTGTTTTTTTTCTTAATCTTTTCGCAATTCTTTATGGGTGTTGCGAGCTTCTTTTGCTTTGGATCGTCTAAGTTCAGCCTCTTAGGACTTAGTTTCCTTTTGCTGAGAGAATTTATTAGAGCAATTGTGAATGGTGACCCACTCACAAGACTGGGACATTAAATGTTTTGGAACCTTTCAGAAGGCCCATTTCTTTATTTTTTACAGCTGTGACAACTTCTCTGTCCATGTCTTACGTTGAGACATCTGTAATAAACCAAAATAAACTATCGCACAGTGGGCGATATAGGGAACAACGAGGTGGGCGATATTGGGCACTCTCTAGCTTGTCAATTTGGGGGACGCTACAGACAAACCTGCTACCTCTAACAAGTGACAGATATTATCAACAGATAGGTTATTTCTTTCACTACTTCACGATATTAGATGGTTGCGATGGCATGAATAATTCATAAGCTGCAGCACTAAAAGAAATAGTAGGTTCATAACTTACCAGAACGAAAAAACTTCAAGATTTCATAAAAAATAAACGGGTTGAACTAACACCACCAAACGAACACAGCGTGCAAATGGAAGGAATGGCAAATTGTTTCCATCGGTTCCCGTGTGATAGCATCACTATCCCGTCCTACATCGCCCTGGGCGATATTTGGGCCATATACCTTTTATATATATATTTATATATATACAGGATGTTTTGGAAATTGTAGACAAAGCGAAGCGATACGGGTTCGAAAGGTCACTTTGAGTCGAAAACATTCTATTGTACGGGCCGAAATTTAGAGTTAGGAAATGAATGCTTTGGGAACGATCCCTAATCAAAAAAACCTCAATTCCCATTAGGCCAGATAAGGAAATAAAGTAGAGGGTTTTGTAATAAATCTCTACCTTATTTTCTTACGCGTGTTAATCCGGATAGCAAATGTCATAACTGAAAGAAGGTATGATAATTAATGAAAATGCAGGTAAAGCCCTTCTTTGATTAGGGACCATTCCCAAAGCATTCATTTCCTAACTCTATAACTACGTCCTGTACAACAAAATGTCGTAGAACATTTTTGCCTCAGAATTACATTTCAAAGACGTTTCTCATCGCTTTGTCTACGATTTCCCAAACACCATGAATTTATAAATAGATAGGTAAATAGATAAATAGAGATGTATGAAAAGCAAATTAAGTAGTTAAAATATATAATTAACGATTTCTTTTAATTTTTTCTAATATTTCTCTAAAATAAATAAATTCTATCAATTACTTATATAATATATCGTGGTTATGAAATCAAACTTTAATGCTCTCCCCAATAACAATTGATATCTTTCGAAATCATGCAATTCCTTTGTATTTCGTTCTGACTCCTCTTCTGGTTCCTGCTTAACAAAAAAACCTAGACTCGACTACGAACGTCATCGATCTCGACATATGTTTTATGACAATGTGGTTCCATTAAAAATAACAGACTCAATAGCACACAGAATAAATGCTTGATGAGCTGACAATTCACATCGCAACGTTTTCAAGGCTTCAAAGGAAATCCTTTGAAGCCTTACAAAATAATTTTGTAAATACTTAAAATTTATTATATTTAATCATGAAATTAAATAAAAATGACTTATTTATTTAATTATAAATTTATATAAAATTCATAATAACGGAAAAATATATTTTTTTATAAAAAATACTCATTGGAATTATAGGCCTATTTTTAAAACAAAATTAATCCTATTTAAATTTGATATTCCTTTCATTCGATCTACGATAAAAGAAATGATTTTGTAAAACTTTAAAAGCTCATTTCGCCTATTCAACTTGTTCACTTATACAGGCAATCATTTATTATTTAGCTTTTTAAACTTTTAAAAATTAAAGTAGCCGTGTTTTCGAAATCTAAATAAACAATTATATAATTAGGTATCACCTTATCAATAAAAGAACAAAAACAAACAACATAATTAAAATGAAACAATGTTTTGTGGATGCACAGATCCTATTAAATAACCTTTACTTTTCTATATTATTGAGAATGTAGATTTCAAGACGAATGGATTCTTATTGTTTAACTTATCTTTATCTTATTTTTAGAAAATAAAAAAAAAAAAAAACTATTTCAAATTTTGAATCATATAATTATTAGAAATTGATCGAATTATTGTCATACAATATATAATGAAGTTTGTAATTAGAATTGAAATTGAAGATTATAAAATTATAAAAAAGTCCATGAGTTGCGTAATGTAAAGTGATATATGAACTAACATATCAAAAACAAGTCGCAATTTTTGCCACAGCTGTTATTTACGATTCTAGGTTTTGATCTCTGGTTCTGTGCTTTCCTACATTATATAAAAAACATGAAATATAAAAGCAGTACTTTTCAATAAACAGGTTGAATCAATTCTTATTTGCTTTTTAAAGTTTATCTAAAATAATTTACTTCGTTTTTTAATCGTAGTTCGATATAAAAAATTTTTTAAAATAATATTATATTATAATTAATATTATAAAAAGTATCTAATATTAGTAAAAATGTATTCACAAAAATTGTTGATTAAAAAACAAATAAACTGTAAAGAGAATTTGTATTTTATAAGAAAGAATGTAATGGAATGAATTCTCAGTATAGTACATTACGGTAAATAACGATCTATTTAAATATTTATTTATTTAAATAATAGTTTTTGTAATTTCTTTTACTTTCTTCTTTAATCTAGTCTCATCTCCTGTAGATATTAATGAACGATTAATAAATTACAACTGATTTAGTAATTATTAAACATTTCATAATTTGATATAAAATCTCATCCTTTATTAATAATTATTAGAATTTCATTTAAAAATAAATAAGAAATAATTCTCTGTTTTTTTTAATTTTCTAATTGCCATAATTATATTATTTTTGAAGCACTCATAAAAGTAATTTTTCACCAAAACTCGCTGAAGAAAAACAAGGTTGCGATGGCAATTATAGGCTCATATATCATTCTTTCAGTCATTATTTTATTCAGTCCATAATCGTGAATTACCTTCTAGTGGGAAGCACTAAACACATATAAAACACCTAAAAAACATTTTTCATTTATTTTATTGACAATATTTCGATCGGCCAATTGCCAATCTTTATTAAGTCATTATTCCGTTTTTTTCGGTTTTTTTTTAATTTAAGCGATTTTTAAATTTCATAATTTTATATATATTACACCATGTTTCACATTTTACAATCAGATATTCTTAATAACAATTATATTCTGAATAATATCTGTTATACAGATTACAATTAAATATTTAAAATTTCTCAACTACTGAAACCTATTTTTTTAAATACGTGTATTGAATATTCATTAATCTGAATACCTTTGTTTCTATTCATGCAATGAAAACTTTCTTAATTAAATGAATCTTGAAAGTTTTATTAAAATATTTGGAATTTACTAAAACACAAGGACATTGGAAGATTATATCAGGAATTTTCTAAAACACAAAGACATTGGAAGATTATATCAGGAATTGGAAGATTATATCAGGAAAGGACTTTAAAATTTTAATATTTTTTAAAATTTAAAGAATTAACTTCCTATAATTGTTATTTGGCTTTAATAATTTGAGCGTGATTAAGTGTCACGTTCTATTATTGTAAAATTTGTGAATTCTTGAGTTGTGATATTATTGTTTAGTTTAGAAGAAAAATGGCTCGTCAAAGTCCTGTAAAAAGGACGAAATATCGCTTTTTAAGTTTGTAGTTCTTTATGAGTATTAGTTATTAAATGAATTGAGCATTCAGATTAATGAATACTCAATTCCTTTATTTAAGAAAAATTTAAAAAATACTGAAAGGTTTCAGTAATTGTCAAATTTAAAATATTTATTAGAATCTGTTTAACAGATATGATTGTTATTAAGAATAAGTGATTGTTAAAAGAACGTAATGTAATGTATATGAAATAAAGAAATCTTAAAATTGTTTCAATTTAAAAAAAACAAACAAACGGAATTGTGACTCAATAAAGATGGCAATTGGCCAATCGAAGTATTGTCACTAAAAGAAATGAAAAATGTTCATTAGAAGAAGTTTATAATATTTAGAAGAGTATTATTTTGAAAAACATAGAAAACATGTTGAGAATGATCACATTGTTAATCGAAGGTCTTGTTCTCTGTTATACTATGCAATGTAATTCAAAACACAAAAAACTTTTTATCAGTAATTGATTTTTAGACTTTTAACTTTGCTAGATTTTGTGCGAATATATGTTTACTCTACTTATAATTTATCTCCGGACGTTAAATCGTCATGTACTTTTTAATATACATAGATATGTAAAAAACAATTAAAATATATAATTCACTCTTTCTTTCAGTTTTTCTATTATTTTTCTAAATGAATTAGCCTTCGTGAACTACTTATCAGTACAGAGATAAAATATCGTGGTTATGAAATCAAACTTTACTGCTCTCTCCCATTACAGGTTATCTGTTTCGAAGTCATGTTATTGCTTTGTATTTCGTTCTGACTCCTCTTCTGGTTCCTGCTTAACAAAAAAACCTAGACTCGACTACGAACGTAATCGATCTCGACATATGTTTTATGAAAATGTGGCTTCCATTATAAATAACAGACTCAATAGCACACAGAATAAATGATTGATGAGCTGACAATTCAGATGGCAACGTTTTCAAGGCTTCAGACGAAAAGCATTTTGTAAATACTTAAAATTGATTTAATTTAATCATAAAATTAAATAAAAATGACTTATTTATTTAATTATAAATGTATATGAAATTCCAGTAATTTTTAACTAAAATTATATTTAAATATCGGATTACTAAATAATTAATACTTAATAAATCATTATTATAGTTTGTGAATCATTTCTGACTACTACTATTATATCCAGGTCATATAATTGAAAATTAAAAGAAAAACAGAAAATCAAATATTGAAATCAATAAATATTTAAATGGTTCAAAAATTCTGTTTCTTCTTCTCTTATAAAATACAGTTTTTACAAAAGATACTAAATGTACTTACATGCTTTTTTTTAAAAACAGAATTAATTCTATTTAATTTTCATATTCCTTTCATTCGATCGATGATAAACGAAATCATTTTGCTGAACTTTAAAAGCACATTTGGCCTGATTCAACTTGTTTACTTCTAAATGCAACCATTTATTATTAAATATTATATTTCCTCTTCAGTTCCTTCCTTTTCATGATTATAAGCTAAATGTGTTACACACCATTCCTCTGTTATAAAAATTTTTATTAAAAAAATATATAAAAAATTTTCGGAAATATTAAATTTTCTTTCTTTTGCAAGCTTCCAAAAATTTAAATTAACAAAGACAAGTAAACCAACAGGAAGAAGCTAACTACAGTAGAGCCCCGATTATCCGCAAGTGCCGCGAAATTTTTTTTAAATTCCAAATCTCAAGAAAATCAATTTTAATCGAAGCCAACAACAGGGAAAATACAATAGGCCCTAGAGTGCGAAGGTCGAAAATTACTGACAGGTTTATTGTGCATCGTGATCCTATGGGCCTTCTCGGAATTTGTGGATGCAAACGTAGAACAAAGGTTTCTGCTTTACTGTACTTATTTTAAAATTTTACATATTGTGTTTTTTGTTCAATAAAACGTAGTTTTTAATGTTGAAATATTTTTTTTCTTGTTTCCACCTCATTTTTAGTCTTTCTTCGGGTTACCCGCGATTTTGGTTATCAGCGAAGCCCTTGCCACCCGATTCTGCGGATAATCGGGGCGCTACTGTAGTTACACTTTTACAGTTTTAAAATATCAAATTCTACAATACAATGATACCTTAATAATGTAAACTATTTATCTCTACAATATTACAAGATCTAATACAACTGGACAACAAGTCTTTAGCCGACGTTACTGTACTTATACACCTTCCCCTTTTATTCAAGTTATTCTGTTTCGCGCGAGCCCCCCACCATACTTCCGCAGTCTTACTCTCCATCTGTCCATTTCCGTGGGTTTAGCACATGGGATCTACTGGTTGTGGTGCTTGGCTTCCCTCCGCCCACATTCACCCCATTCTAATTTATTCTAATTTATTTCCTTTCGTATTTTTTATTAAGATACTCTCAATAAACTTCTTGATTTCTGTGTTTCTTTTCCACATTTAGTATCTTTATACTATTAATCATTACATGTCCTTTTGAATGGCAATGTTCTGCTGTTTCTGCTATTTTTGTGTTAGCCTTGGAACGAGTGATAAAGAGGATTATAAGAACAGTTTGGAAAATAGGAAGGAAATCCTATTTAATCCTATTAATCCTATTAAAATTATTGATTATGACTTAACTTGAAAAAACAAGGTTAAGTATAATTATAATTCATTTAAGATCAGTGAAATTAAAGAGGAAAAATGTAACATAGCTATCCCATATTTAAACAAATATAGTGTATATTTGCTAAAAATTTGACATAAATTTGGTATTAAAGCAGTGTTTGAATACAGAAACAAATTAAAAATTATTGTTTGTTCTGAATTTACTGAGGGTTAAAAAGAATGAAATGGGATTCATTTATAAAATATAATATTTAATATGTTGAATCTTTTATTTAAGGGTAAGCAAAAAGACATTAAAAGAACAGGTAATAGAACACGGTTGTAACGTCAGTAGGAAATTAAATTGGGATTGTCCAAGGCAATAGGGGCAAATCCCCCCATCTTCCCCTACAAATCGCACACGGATATATGTATATAGATATAGATATTACAAACAAATTAAAGGACGTGTAAGTCAATAAGGTAGAGTTTTATTACAAAAAGCAATCCGGATAACAAATGTCATGACTAAAAACAGACAAGATAATTAAAGAAAAAAAATGCTGAAAATGGCCAGAACTGAGCTTTCTTTGATTAGGGACCATTTCCAAAGGATTCATTTCCTAACACTAAAATTACGGCACGGAAAACCTAATGTAGTAGAATACTTTCGACTCAAAATGACCTTTGAACTTGTATCTCTTCGCAATATCAAACATTTCTGAAACTCCCTGTTTTAGAAAAATAATAGAAAAAAAATTAAAAGAAATCGTGAATTATGTATTTTAACTTTTTAATTTGTTTTTACGTATTTATATTTATCTATCTATCTATTTACAAATACATACAGTGTGTTTCGGAAATGGTCGACAGCACGAAGAGATAAAAGTTCCAAAGGATATTTGAGTCAAAAATGTTCATAAACTTTTCTTGTATGGGCCATAAATTTAGACTTAGGAAATGATTGGTTTGGGAATGGTCCCTAATGAAAGAAAGGATTTTTCTGCATTTTTCTTAATTATCATACCTGTTTTCATGACATTTGTTATCATGATCCCTTTTTTGTAATTGTAGGAATATATATAAGAATTAAATAAAGACATTGATGAGTTTTAATAAAAGAAACGATATTTTTTGCAACAATTGCGTGAGACGCGTGATGCTTTTCCGACTTCTTTTCTAAATGGAAGGGGTTGAAGAAGAATTCATAAGTTGGTGTGCCTTTTTGGTGTTTAGAAGATTGGTTATCGGATTCAAGTCTGCTGAAAGATGAATCAGTGGATATAAAATGAAGAATGTCAAATTTCTGATCCATAAATTGAACCAAAACAATATATAAGAAAGAATTAATATAATTTGTTCTTATTTGCAGCATATACTAAAGTAGTGTTGGATTGCTAAGGCATTTAGATTGAGTATACGATAAGAGGTTAATGATTTGCAGAGATATTTCTACGCATGAGGACATTACTAATATCTAGATAAACCGTGAGTAATCCTTGTTTCTTAATTGTTCCGAATATGTTGTGTAGAAGACGAGAATCAAACACACTGCACCATATTGAATTCTAAAATGAACGAATATAAAAGTACAATTAGCGACATTGAAGATTATGAGAAGAAGATATTAATCTGAATAATGTGCATCGATTAGTGAACGTTCTTTAACTTGCGGAGTGAACATAAATTGAATAAACATAAACACGCACAAATTACGAAACATGAAAGGATTCGCACCCTGAGCTATCATCGGTCAGAGACTGGGACGGACCTATTCGTCGTTTTTTAGAACTCAGAAAGTGCGAGAGATTAAGATCCCGGGTCGCGCTTGTTATTTTTAAATCATTATTTCATCATGTAGCTTGAGAAAGCAAATCATCTTTCCGAAAATTTGCATATAAAGCATATTTTAAATATTTATTTATGTTTTAAGATTGATGAGGTATTATTTATGAATTAATATGACTATTTAGTGATAAGAGATTAGGAGGAAATTATGGATTAGACGTTTACACAACAGTACCTTCAAGAATGTTTGTCCCTCCGTTTCTAATCCTTAGTCCGGATCCGGGGTTTCATTATTCCTGAATTATTTTCAGATGCATGTAAACCTTTCTACCAGATTTGAGATCCGTTGAGAAATAACGCCGTTGTTTCAGTACAAACAAAGAAACAAGCAAACACTCGCTCTCATTATGTAGAAAAAGGAGTGGAATAAATTCTCGGTATAGCAAATATGGCAAATAACGGTCTATTTAAATATGTATAGATTTATTTAAATGATAGTTTTTGTGAATTTTTTTCTTTCATATTTAATGTACTATATTGTCTCATGTCCTATCAGTAGTAATGAAATATTAATCTATATTAACAATATATATAAAGGAGAATTTTTGTTTGTTTTTTTGTTTATTTGTTCGCTTTAAACTCCTAGGCTCTTTTACTTATCTGGACCAAACTTTGCAGGATTACTCCGGCAGTGGTCGCGATGGGTCTGTGAGACCCATGCGTTTTTGTTTTCATTTTTACTTATAGATGGGAGCTTTTTACAGGATTGGTTTTTTCAGTACCTTTCTAAAACCACATGATAATTCATGTGACAGTTTTGGCAGAATATAATTTGTCCCGATCTGAAGGAAAAAAAATACTTTGGTCCTGTAGACCCAGTGCGACCTTTCGTGTAATTTTTTGTGCATATAGGGAAAAGTTGTTTTATATACGTTAAATGTAAAGTTTGCCTTACAAACTTGGATTTCTAAAGTTATTTTGAGCAATTTATTTATTCTGTAATTATTTATTACACTAGTTATTTATTTAGGCCTATTTTTTTTTTTTTTTTTTTTTAATTTTTAACTAATTCTTCTTTTATGAGTTACTTCTACAAACAGTTTAGTTTGGTCCTGAGCTTACTTCTTATTTTAATTATTTTGAAGAGATGAAATCCCTCAGTGATAATGAAATATTACAGCCCATTTTAGAGTGTGAGGAAGAGTCAGCACATATGATGATAGTGAATATCAAGACAGGGTATAGAATGCATTACAAAACAAACACACACAAAAAAAATTAGTACAACATTTACTCAAAAAAATCAGTTAGAAATAACTAATTTATTATTAGTTTATCATAATTTTAACCAAAAATATAAATATGCCTTAATTTTCTATCAATTATGTGATCAATACACTTTTTATCCGTTTTTTACAATGTTTTCTTAAATAATTTTAATCTATATATTTATATATATACATTATTATAAATGATTATCACAAAAATCTTAAGAAATAACCAATCAATGATATTATTATTAAAAAATATCTTAAACGTTGAAATTTTGGAAGTATTGGTGTTTAAAATGAATGGGTCTCACAGACCCATTGCGACCATTGGTGTTTCAAAAATGGGCGCGACCACTGCCGGGTTAAGACCATACGGAAAAAACGGGCTACCTTACAACCTAGACTCCTAGAGACACCGTCCCCAAGGGTTGAAAAGGGGTGAAATCCGTTTAAATAGCCACATGTATCTACCTGGTGGTGACAATGAGAACTACACAAATATTGTTGTACAACACTTGAAACTAAAATGTTGTACTGCACAATAGCGCCACCTAGTGTCGATAATTTGAACTAAATTATTGTTGTGCATAATAGCCCTACATAAGCATTTAGTGGCGATAATGGGAACTACGCAAATATTGTTGTGTATAATAGTGATGGTGTTTTCGGGATAGATACAGATTTCCAAAGATAAGATGATTTTTTACGTTTTGGGAAACGTTTGAAGTGATAAGAATATGATGTTATAAAAGCCGAATAACCTAGTACGATGGGCGTAAACGGAAGGGAGAATGGCATAAATGGGTGGGAAGTCTTATATTCTCCGATCTAGATATTAATTTCATATCTAGGAATCTCAAGATACAAAATTCAAGTGCGGTGAGTTGATTGACAAATTTGGTTGAAGGATAGTTCTACGGGGTTGTTGGTATACATATATGTTTGTAATGACATCAGAATTATTGAGTGATTTTCAGTTATTTATTTATTTATTTATTTATTTATTTATTTATTTATTTATTTATTTATTTATTTTTGTTTCAACTGGAAAAGTATCGACTTAATCTCCAAATTGTATTTATCATCCTCATTAAAACATTTTTTTTTTATAACCCGAGCGAAGAACGGATCTTTTTGATAGTAAAATATAAAAGTGATTTATTAATTATTAACTATATAATAACTCGATATAATATGATTTATAATGTTGCTATTGATTTATAATTATTAGAACTACATTTATAAATAAATAAATTTTATATATTTAATTTCATGATTACCGTCATGATTATAATTATGAAGCACATATAAAAAATTTTTTCACCAAATCTCGCAAAAAAAAAAAAAAAAGATTGCAAAGGTAATTATGAGCTCATATATCATTCTATAAGCCTTTATTTTATTCAGTCTATAATCGTGAATAAACTTAAATGGGAAGCATTAAAAAAATAAACCACGCTGAGAATGATCCCGCTATTAAGCCATAACCTTGTTTTTGTTAAGATATACGTGTAAACCGGAGAATAGGGTACCCATCAATAGATGTCTTCGTAAGGATTCATCTACCTACGCACGGAGATACATCATGAATATCATTTTCAAATAAAATTAATTACAAAACCTCATTCCACTTTTCACTAGTTAATTGAAAAATAAAATTCCTTCTTTTAAAGTAGTGCCAAAGCGGCCATCTTGATAAAACTTAAAGATCAAAATAATCTGTTACCGTAATCTACGGTTTCATCAAGTATACAGTGTAATTTAATAAACGAAAATGTTATATTGTACTAGTAATAACTTTATGACTTTTAACTTTGTTGAAATTAATGCGTGTATATTAATAAGGTTGTAAAGTAAATGTCTTAAATTAAAAAGATTTCACATATATACGAGTGTATTGTATTGCCGGTACGCACCGAAGTGCAGGCTTCGTAGCCGAAGGTTCCGTGTTCCAGGGAGCGCTAGTGTTCCCAAGATGGCGAACCCCTAGCAGACTCCCTAGAATTTCAAGGGAAAGATACTGGGGTGGTTTCCCGTGGCCTTCCCCACGACGCCATTAAGGAATGACGTCAGACCGAAGAGAAAGTGAAGAAGAGGCTGGACAACACAGGAAAGGAAATTGAAACAACCATGCCACTGGCGGGATTCGAACCCAGATACTGGCGCACTGGCCGCCACTGGCCGAGACCGCACGGCCACGCCAGCACGGCATATACGAGTGTACGATTTGTGATTTTACCAAAGCGGAGGATGACTAATGGGTTCACTACCAGAATTTCAATTTTAAATATTTATATCATGTCTTCCCTTTAAACTGACTTACAGGCACATAGAAACTTACGTGGTACAAAAGGATGGACATAGCAGATTATTAATTTATTAGATCATGATTTCTTAAAATATATTTATTGGTTTAGTGATTTATACAAACTAACATTCTTTGGTCCTAGAAGTTCTGAAATCAAAATGAAATAAAATATTAGACTTCCAAAAATCAGTTGAAGAGACTAGATGAATCAGGTTCTGGCTGGTTTTCTTGGCTGGTTTTGGTGGTTTTCTTGTAGATTTGTCCAGGGCATTATCATGTTTAGACTATCTCCATTTTCTCACAAACTTACCTGCATTTAAGTAATGTATTGGAGGACCAATTATTGAGATTTTGTTTTTTTTTATAATGTTTATCAATCCTATTAGATATACTGCGGTATACCTGTGTTATTGGAATTGAGCATTTTAATATATTTTCTTAAAAAATTATTGGTTAACATTTAATTTTTCCATCAACCTCATCTGAAATAATATTTTCTTTTATTTGTTTAAAAGTTACATTATCTTTTTTATTAGGATCTGTTTAAATATTTAGTATTTGACATAATAAACTAATCTATATCCATAATTATTTCTAATCCTTTCCATTTTAAATATTTAACTCCAATTACATCTACTTTTTAATTCTCCTTGTTGGGAATTTATTTCTCTTTCCACTTCAAAATAGTTTTTAATTATTGTTTTATTTAAACATTTTTCATTTATTTTTAATATTTTATATTTTTTTCTTATTCTTAATTGTTAATTTTTTGGTTTATAATTATAATTTTTATAAACATTATTAAATATTTTTAATGTTTTCTTATTGATATTTTCTATTCGTTGTTTATTCATATTTATCCAACATTCTAATCAATAATCCAAAATTAAAATCATAAAAAGATAAAAAGAGGATTTGAAAACGTTCCTTTGATCAGTGAAAAAAGATCACAAAAAATAAAGACTAACTGAGATTCTTATCTAATAATTAAATATTTAATTTAAATAGTTATCCTTGTGGGAAATAGTTATCCCAGGCACGGATACATCATTCATTTCTAATTTGGGATGATCCAAGCCAATAAAAGGAAATCCCCTTCCCCCCCTCCCCCCACAAATCGGACACAGATATATATATTTTCAGGGTGTTTTGGAAATTGTAGAGAAGGTGAAGAGATGCGGGTTCCAAAGGTTATTTTGAGTCGAAAACATTCTATTGTACGGGGCCGTAATTGTAGAGATAGTAAATGAATGCTATGGGAATGATCCCTAATCAAAGAAAGCTCAGTTTCCATTAGGACAGGTAAGGAAGTAAAGTGGAGGGTTTTGTAATAAATCTCTACCTTATTTTCTTACGCGCCCTAAACCGGATAACAAATGTCATAACTGAAAACAGGTATGATAATTAAGAAACAATGCAGGTAAAGCCCTTCTTTGATTAGGGACCCCCCTAACCATTCATTTCCTAACTTTAAAACTACGGTCTGTACAACAAAATGTTGTAGAACATTCTTGACTCAAAATGACTTTTAAATCCCATATCTCTTCGCTTTGTCTACCATTTCCCAAACACCGTTAATTTTTAGATAGATGGATAGATAGATAGATGCATAAAAAGCAAATTAAATAGATAAAATTTATAATTCACGATTTCTTTTAATTTTCTCTAATATTTTCCTAAAAGAAATAACTTACGTCAATTACTTATATAATATATCGTGGTTATGAAATCAAACTTTAATGCTCTCCCCCATAATACGTGATCTCTTTCGAAATCATGCAATTGCTTTATATTTCGTTCTGACTCTTCTTCTAGTTCTGGCTGAACAAAAAAACCTATCTAGTCGACTACCAACGTCATCGATCTCGACATATGTTTTATGACAATGTGGTTTCCATTAAAAATAATAATGACTGAATAACACACAGAATAAATGATTGATGAGTTGGCAATTGACATCGCAACGTTTAAAAGGCTTCAGAATAAAACAATTTTGTAAATGCTTAAAAATCATTATATTGAATCATCAAATAAATTAAAATGACTTTTTTTTTAATTATAAATGTATATGAAATTCCAATAAATGTTAATTGAGATTAATGTAAAATATCGGAATATTGAATAATTAATAAATCATTATTATAATTGATTTCGAACTATGTAATAGAACCGGATCAAATATATTGAAAATGAAAAGAAAAATCACATATTAAAATAAATGAATATTTAATTAGGTCTACAATTCCTAGACTTTCTTCTGTTTCTTCTTCTCTTATAAAAAAATACTGATCGAAATTATAGGCTTTTTTTAAAACAAAATTAAAACAAAACAGAATTAATCCCATTTAAATTTTATATTCCTTTCATTCGATCTATGATAAAAGAAATGATTTTGTAAAACTTTAAAAGCTCATTTGACCTGATTCAACTTGTTCACTTCTACAGGCAACCATTTTTTACTTAGCTTTTTAAACATTAATAAAATAGGTGTATTTTTCATAATCTAATTAAACATGTATATAATTATGTATCACCTTATCAATTAAAGAACAAAAGCAAACAACATCATTAAAATGAAACAATGTTTTGTGGATGCACAGATCCTATTAAATAACCTTTACTATTCTACATTACTGTTCGAGAATTTAGATTTCAAGACGAATGGATTCTTATTGTTTAACTTATAGTTACCTTATTCTTTAGAAAATTAAAAAATATTCAAATTTTGAATCATATAAGGTAAAGTTAGGAGAGATAACACACAATTCGAATTTTTCATGGAAAATATTAAAAACCTTATTTTTTAAATGTTTGAAAGCTTTAAACTGTTGATTTATCCTTTGCTTTCATATTTACGTTTTTTTATGTTTTTAATGCTGTTTCTTACTTTTAGAATTTAAAAAAAAAATTTGACATTGAGTCATCGATGGAAGAGATGACACGGATAGTAGGGGATAGAGAGCCGCATGTATTATGAATAAGAGACATGCAGAAATCAAGCTACTACTTTATTTTTATAAAAACATATGAAATGAAACACTAAAATTAAGTTGAATAATAGTGATATTTTTGAAACTTTTTGGAAAAAAACTGTTTAATAAAAAATAAAATTCTCTGCTGATCAAGACATTCAATATATTATTCAATATATACCTAAATAAATTTATTACTCAAAAAGAAACAATATTAAAAAACTAATGCAAATAAAAATACAAAAATAGAAAGACAAAAATAAAAGAAAAACAATAAAAAAGGGGGTGTGATGACACGTGTCATCTCCCCCCTTTTTAGCTGTGTTACCTCTCCCAAATGATTGGGACACATGACACATATCGCCATTCCCACCAAATGGGACCCAAGACACTAGTGACCGATACATAACCTTGCTTACTCTATTTACATGTTTACACAGTGAATTATAGCGAAAGATTCCTTAAAAAAGGGCTGTTAACTTAACAAGTTCGCCAAGTCAACGAAAATTCGAGCACAAACCTGGCTATATCATTGGAAGAAAAACTCAATAAAATCTCATATATCAATTCAGTACAAACACTCTACAAACACTAAAGCTCAGACAGGCCTCGGGTTTTGGTCATGTGATGCGCTGCAGTCTACTGCTAACCCTTCCTGAAGTTACTTTACATGTGTCCTCTCTCCCCATGTGTCATCTCTCCCGACTTTACTATAATTATTAGAAATTGGTCGAATTATTGTCATACAATATAATGAAGTTTGTAATTGGAATTCAAATTGAAGTTTAAAAAAATTGTTAAGAAATCCACATGTTGCGCATTACATAAAGTGATATATGAACTAAAAACAAGTCGTAATTTTTACCACAGCTGTTATTTACGAATCTAGGTCATGATCTATGGTTCTGTGTTTTCCTACAGAACATAAAAAACATAAAATATAAAAGCATTATTTTTCTAGTAAACAGGTTGAATCAGTTCTTATTTGCTTTTCAAAGTTTATCTAAAATAATTTACTTCGTTTTTTAATCGTAGTTTGATATAAAAATTATAAATAATATTCTATTTTAATTAATATTATAAAAATTATCTAATATTAATAAAAATCTACTCACCAAAAATTTTGATTAAAAAATAAATAAAATATATTGCGCATTTTTATAAAAATTGCATTTTATAAGAAAGAATGTAATGGAATGAATTCTCAGTGTAGTACATACGGTAAATAACGATCTATTTAAATATTTATATATTTAAATAATAGTTTTTTTGATTTTTTTTTTCTTTCTTTTTTAATGTAGCCTCATCTCCTATAGATATTAATGAAATAATAATAAAATATGAAAATTATTTAATAGTTATTACTTAATGAAATATTAAATCTCACCATTAATTAATAATTATTTGAACTTTATTTATGGATAAATAAATAATGAACTTTCTGTTTTTTTAATTTCCTGATTAACATACTTATAATATTTTTGAGGCACTCCTAAGAATAATTTTTCACCAAAACTCGCTAAAGAAAACAAGGTTGCGATGGCAATTATAAGCTCATATGTAATTCTTTCAGTCATTATTTTATTCAGTCTATAATCGGGAATTACCTGAGTGGGAAGCACTAAACCACACATAAAACATCTAAAAAATATTTTTCATTTATTTTATTGACAATATTTTGATCGGCCAATTGACAATCTTTATTGGGTCATCATTCCTTTTTTTTTTTTTTTTTTTAAATTTAAGCAATTTTAAAATTTTATTATTTCTTATATTTTACATCATATTTCATATTTTACAATCAATTATTCTTAATAACAATTACATTGTGAATAATATCTGTTATACAGATTACGATTAAATATTTCAATTTCTCAATTACTGAAACTGAATATCCTTGTTTCTATTCATGCAAGGAAAACTTTCTTAAATAAATGAATTGAGTATTCAGATTAATGAATACTCAATTCATTTATTTAAGAAAAATTTAAAAAATACTGAAAGGTTTCAGTAATTGAGAAATTTTAATTATTTAATAGTAATCTGTATAACAGATATGATTGTTATTAAGAATAAGTGATTGTTAAAAGAACGTAATGTAACGTATATGAAATAAAGAAATCTTAAAATTGTTTCAATTTAAAAAAAAACAAACAAACGGAATTGTGACTCAATAAAGATGGCAATTGACCAATCGAAGTATTGTCAGTAAAAGAAATGAAAAATGTTGTTTAGAAGAAGTTTATAATATTTAGAAGAGTATTATTTTGAAAAACATAGAAAACATGTTGATAATGATCACATTGTTAATTGATGGCCTTGTTCTCTGCTATACTATATAATGTAATTCAAAACACAAAAATCTTTTTCTCAGAAGATGATTTTTAGACTTTGTTAAATTTGGTGCATGTGTATATTTATATGTATAAGTTTCTAATTTTTCTCCGGACGTTATGTAAAAACCAATTACAATATATAATTCCCTATTTCTTTTAATTTTTCTATTATTTTTCTAAAAGATTTAGCCTTCGTCAACTATTTATCAGTACAGAGATAAAGTATCGTGGTTATGAAATCAAACTTTAAAGCTTCAATCAAAATAACATATAATCGATTAGCAACGTCATCGATCTCGACATATGTTTTATCACGATCTGGCTTCCAATAAAAATAATAATGACTGATAGCACACGGAATAAATGATTGATGAGCTGACAATTCAGATGGCAACGTTTTCAAGGCTTCAGACGAAAAGCATTTTGTAAATGCTTGAAAATTATTATATTTAATCATGAAATTAAATTAAAATGACTTATTCATTTAATTATAAATGTGAATGAAATTTCAGTAATTGTTATCTAAAATTATATTAAAATATCGGATTACTAAATAATTAATAATTAATCCTTATATATTATTTCTCAAAGCTGTTTTTCTGTCGGAACGCCGTATTTCCGTTAATACTTCATCAAATTCAATGATTGAGACATTATTTTGAAGATTACGTTCCCCGCTAATGACGAAAAATGAACAAATTGTTTAAAATTAACGTTTATTTAAAAAAACTGTATTTTAAAAAACTTTTTATAAAAATGTAGACACGCTTTAACAGAAGCGACTTCTTTACGAAAACGAAACCTTCTAGCGTCGTAACCTTCAAATATATTCTTTTTTAAAATAAAAATGCTCTTTAAAATGATATATTATCGTTTATTTAATAAGAACAGATAAAAAAACAAACAAAGATTTACATTTTAATAAAATTAAAGGAATTATTACAATAAGAAACCTATAAATTTGTCAACTTCTCATATATTATTTATCAAAGGTGTTTTTTTTTTTATTTCCCTTAATACTTCATCAAATCAATGATTGACATATAATTTTGAAGATTATGTCCACCGCTAATGACAAAAAATAAACAAATTGTTTCAAATTAATGTTTTCGTTAAAAAATGTTATTTTAAAAACCTTTTTTAAAAACCTTTAGTTGTAGAAGGCACACTATGTTTAACAGCTTTTGGAGTTGCTTATTATTTCTCAAAGGTGTGGTTTTTTTTTTTTTGGTCGGTGCGCTCATGATTGAGACGTCATTTTGAAGGTTACGTTCACTTAAATCAACGTTGCTCCTCGCAAGTAAGCACCATATATTATTATTTATCTATTGTTTTGTATTATTTATTTATTTTTTTATTACTTAATTTTTCATTACTTTATAGCGTTTGCAACGTTACGTTATACTTTTCCTAACCTTAATAACATTCATCTGCATGACAAGCAAAGGTAAAACAAACATTTATTGCCGATAATTTTCTTATCCTTATATATTATTTCTCAAAGGTGTTTTGTTGTCGGTACGGCATATTTCCCTTAAGACTTCATCAACATCAATGATTGAGACATCATTTTGAAGATTGCGTTCCCCGCTAATGACGAAAAATAAACAAATTGTTTAAAATTAATGTTTTCGTTAAAAAACTTTATTTTAGAAACTTTTTTATAAAAATGTAGACATGCTTTAACAGAAGCGACTTATTTTTCGAAAGCGAAAGAAAATTTCAAATAATGCTGTAGCGTTACCATTCGGCGACTGATCAAGATGCCATGCGAATTATTCGCACGGGTCAACCTTTTTATAAAAATGGAGAAGGCGCCATCTATTGACAATGGGTTTAAATAATATGCTCGACAGCTGTTGGATTTGTTTATTATTTCTCAAAAGTGGTTTTTTGGTGCGAATTATTCGCACGGGTCAACTAGTAAATCATTATTATAGTTTATGAATCATTTCGTACTACTACTATTAGATCAAGGTCATCTGAATTGAAGATTAAAAGAAGAATGAGGAAATCAAATATTAAAATAAAAAATTATTTAAATGGTTCAAAACTTCTGTTTCTCCTTCTCTTATAAAATACAGTTTTTACAAGAGATACTAAATGTACTTACATGCTTTTTTTTGAAAACAGAATTAATTCTATTTAATTTTTATATTCCTTTCATTCGATCGACGATAAACGAAATCATTCTGTTGAACTTCAAATTTTAAGCACATTTGTCCTGATTCAAATTGTTTACTTCTAATTAGGGATGGGTAGTTCGTGAACGAACTAGTTCATTGAAATAGTTCGTATAAAAGAACTATAGTTCATGAATGACCTAGTTCAAATGCAATACTGAATACTGAAAAATCACTATCTGTAACTCAGAAACCATCAATATTTGGAACACAAAAGCCACTGAAAAGTGCCACTCAGAATAAAAAAAGAGACTCACAAAAGAAAGAAGCAGTATTTCTATTAGATAGAATACTGAACACTATTGTAACTCAGAAACCACTGAAAAGTATCATTTGGAATAAAAAAAAATAAAAAAAAGAGTCAAGAAATAAGAAGCAGTATTTCATTAGATAGAATACTGAAAAATCACTATTTGTAACTCAAAAACCATCACTATTTCTAACTCGAAAACCACTGAAAAGTATCAATAGGAATAAAAAAAAAAGATAATCAAGAAAGAAAGATGCACTATTTCTATTAGGTAGAATACTGCTCAGAAGTTAGACGTCTTAGCCATTAGACCACTAGGCCTACATTCTAATCTCTGTAAAAAATAAAAATATATCATAGATATATGATTTACAAGGTGGTTCTAAAAGCAGTCGTAGATTGAGAGAATATAGACATCAAAAGTTAAATTAAAAAAAAAGCTTTTAAAAAATTTTAGTTTTAGTTTCCTTGATGTAATTTGTGTGTGTGTGTGTGTGTGTTTTTTTTTTTTAATAAATAAAAAATTGTTTTCCGTTACATAAGGGAGGCTTCCGGAGCGAAGCGACGGGTAGCCGACTAGTTTTAATAAATAAGGTTAAGTATAATGATGATTCATTTAAGATCAGAAAAATTAAAGAGAAAAAATGTAACATAATTATCCCATATTTAAATATAGTGTAAATTTGCTAAAAATTTGACATACCGGTAAATATGATATTGAAGCAGTTTTTGAATACAGAAACAAATTAAAAATTATTGTTTGTTCTAAATTTAATGAGTGTTAAAAAGAATGAAATGGGAATCATTTATAAAAGAGAATGTCCGATATGTTGAATTTTTATATACGAGTAAACAAAACGACATTAAAAGAACAAGTAAATGAACACGATAGGCTTGGACTTAAATTAATTTGGGATGATCCAAGCCAATAGGGGTAAATCCCCCATCCTCCCCTACAAATCGCAAACTGATATATGTATATAGATATAGATATGTAAAAACAAATTAAAGGACGTGTAAGTACATAAGGTAGAGGTTTATTACAAAAAGCAATCACGATAACAAATGTCATCACTGAAAACAGACGATAATTAAAGAAAAAAAATGCTGAAAATAGCCATAACTGAGCTTTCTTTGATTAGGGACCATTTTTGAAGGATCCATTTCCTAACACCAAAATCACGGCATGTACAACAAAATATAGTAGAACATTTTCGACTCAAAATGACCTTTGAAACCCGTATCTCTTCGAATTATCTACCATTTTCGAAACTCCCTGTTTTAGAAAAGTAATAGAAAAAAAATTAAAAGAAATGGTGAATTATGTATTTTAACCTTTTAATTTGTTTTTACGTATTTATATTTATCTATCTATCTATTTACAAATACATACAGTGTGTTTCGGAAATGGTCGACAGCACGAAGAGATAAAAGTTCCAAAGGATATTTGAGTCAAAACTGTTTATAAACTTTTCTTGTATGGGCCATAAATTTAGACTTAGGAAATGATTGGTTTGGGAATAGTCCCTAATCAAAGAAAGGATTTTTCTGCATTTTTCTTAATTATCATACCTGTTTTCATGACATTTGTTATCATGATCCCTTTTTGTTATTGTAGAAATATATGTAAGAATTAAAAAAAGACATTGATGAATTTGAATAAAAAATACGATATTTTTTTGCAACATTTGCGTGAGACGCGTGAAGCGTTTCCGACTTCTTTTCTAAATGGAAGAGGATGAAGAAGAATTCATAAGATGGCGTGCCGTTTTGGTATTTAGAAGATTGGTTGTCGGATTCAAGTCTGCTGAAAGATGAATCAGTGGATATAAATGAAGAATATCGAGATTTCTGATCGATAAATTTAACCAGAACAACATTTCAGAAAGAATTAATATATTTTATTCTTATTTGCAGCAGACATGATAACACTAGTGTTGGATTGCTCAGGCGTTTAGATTGAGTATACGACAATAGGTTAATGATTTGCAGAGATACACTCATTACCAAAAAAAAACAATGACCTAGAAGGAGTTGTCAGATTGTAATGAAATTTTGTATGCAAAGACATTGGAACCACCCATGCCAATGATTAAACTTTGGTGTCCAATGAATGAACAGCGAGTGCTACAGCGCATCGGAACTGCGCACTCAGCAGATGTATATAAGAAGCGATTCTCAATCTGATGGTCAAAATTTCTTTTGCATTGCGAGTTATGATACCTTTCAACGACTGAAAAAAATGCCTCGCCGCAGGATTCGAGCTCATTACGTGCAAATGTCAGAGTTTGAAAGATGTCGTATCATTGGATTGAAAGAGGCAGGTTGGGCAAATCGTAGAATCGCTCGTCATATGGATCGAAGTGATGCGGCGATTAGAAGATGCTGGCAGGAATGGGTGGACAATGGCATATTTCAGCGTCATGAAGGTAGTGGTTTACCTAGGGCCACAACAGAGCGGGAGGATAGAGTGATTGTCAGATCAGCTGTCACAGCGCCTGAATCATCGTTATCAACCATCAGACGTGCGACCCTCACACGAGTGTCCACCATGACGAATCCTTCAGATCAGTCTATTCTTGCCTTAGTTGATTGCAAGAAATGCCATCATAAGATTGTGTCAAAGCCGCATGTTTGGACGACGTAGAAATTGAAGACGAGTCCGTCGATTACTATGCATGCTGTTGCTATTTCCAGGATTGTAAGCCTCTCGCCGTTGACGGTTCTAAGTAAGAATAAATTTGCAGTCGTCATCATCTCGCGACATCTTCGTCTCAGGGTTTCCAACATCGCCGAAACTGAAGCTCTTGTATCCATAAGTGCAGTTGTTGGCTGGTTATCGACGAGAAGTGTAATTGTATTTTTCTATAGTTATGTGGAGGCAGGAGCGATCAAACTGTTGCTCTTTACAACGATCGATGAAGGTCGTTTTCCGACTGGCTGACTGCAGCAACGGAACCTGCGTTGTTTTATATTTATATTGGGAATGGGCTGTCGTAAGAAGCTCCTCTGCTATGGTATGGAGTGCGAATTCGACGGCCCAACGGGTGTTGGCTTCTTGAGCGGGAGGAATTGGCGTGGGTACCTCGGACTGCATTCTGACAGGCCTGGGAATCGTAGATTGGCCGGGTGATGGCGAGGTTCTCTACTGTATGCCTGTGGTGGGGGCCCGTAGTTCTGTTATTGTTAATTCCTGTATTTGTTCCGCTGGCGGGTTCAGCAGTGTTTGATAAGATGGCCTTCGCGATGGTAGTAAAAGCAGATTGGTCTATCTTGCGAAATTCTCCAGAACTGAGGGTCCCGTCTGGATATGAGAGGCTGTGAGTGCAGTTGACGGTGGGGTACAATTTGCAGCCTCGGAGCAGTGTACTGCGGGTAAGCTAGTGTCAAAGGCTGGTTTTGCCTAGAGATGGGAGAAATGAAGGATTGGATTTGCTCTTTTACTGCTATGATTTAATTTTGCAGCTCTCGTACGATGTCAGTTGATGGCGAGGAGGGAGCATTTGAAGCGATCCCAATACAGATGACATTGGGAAGACGTCGGACACTTTTGTCGCATTCTTTCGATCCTACGGTGTTACTGAAGGAATTCCTCCGTAGTTTCGATTCTGAAGACTAAGAGAAGCGTATAAATGTTCGATCCCTTTCACGATCCCTTTCATGAGATGCTGCAGCTTTGTTCCGTCGGACATTTTCTCATTCGTTCGACTGGAAAGATCCAAAACGTCTTCAATGTAGTCCGTAGCTTTCAACGATCGCTGGGCCCTTGTTTCCAACCCATGTTATTTGTTGTTGTTCGTTTTTTCGATCCATTTGCGAGCTGTTCAGCCAGTGCGAAGTAGACATTCGTCAGTTGTGTGGCTGTGTCCCATGAATTGTATTTGGCTATTCTATTGTAACCTCGGAGGCATCGGATGGGTCTTCGTTTTGCATGGCGTAAAAGACTGTCAGTTCCCTGTACCATTGGTGTAAGGGGATGGCTGCGACGGAAGCATAGCTCAGAGTGGGTTGAGCTTCGGTATGAATATTTGTCAGTGGATGGTAGTCCACGAAGTGTCAGCGCCCAGTCTAGGAGCGCCAAAATTTGGGGGTTGCATTTTGGCAGTAAGTGTGAGAAAAATACAGTAGAACCCCTCTAATCCGTTACCTTTGGGACTGATTGTATGGTCGGAACTCAAAAAAGGTCGGATTATCAGCAAATACAGAAAAATACGGATTTACAGTAAAATATATAGATTTTACTGCGTGATCAAACAGTTCAAGTTTAGGCTTTTTCAATGTTTTGCGATTCTTAAGACTGTTTTCATCATCTACCGTCACTGTATATGCAAGTAAACAACACTATGGCGCGACGGTTGGTGAGTCACCGACGAGTCGGGGACAAGTTCGGCCGGCTCGAGCTCGATCGGATCAACCGGAGTGGCGGACCAGCCGAGGGCGGACGAGAGGGGTTCTACTGTATTGATATATTGAATACCTAATTAATAGAAAATTTCATACATCGATTTTTTCGTTCGCTAAAAATTTACAATACGTAGCATATTTACATTGTTTACGTCTAAAAGCTAAAAATATTTACAATTCTTGATTCTAAAGAAAACAATCTTAAAAGAGCGGTATATTTAATTAAATACCGTTTTTCCGTTTCGTAACAATGTTACTAACATTTTATAAACGAATAATTTATTTGATTAATAAATTAACGCAGAACAAAGAACGCTGCTTGAATTTTTTTAAGCATGCAATGCATATACTTCTCTGAACAAAATAGCACGTGAGCCGAGCGCTGCTTCAGCATATGTTTGAACATGTATAGACTTGAATATTACCTCTAATTATAAACGAGTGGTTTCATTACACAATAGCATTATTCTTTCTATTAAGTCGATAGTGATAACAATTGAAAGTTCATAAAATTTACTTCAGTGCGATTTCTTAATTTTTAAAAATTAATTACATCTATAATTAAGCTGTTGTTTAGTTTGATAGATACTAGTTTATCGTAAATCGATTATCAAATCGAAACAATGAAAGCATTTTTCAATAAATAAATATTTTATTTATCCAAGAAGACCGTTTATTGAATTAATAAAATATTATATCAATTGAATGTGTTCTACAGGTACAGAATAATTATTTATATTTTGTTTTATGAAAATAATTATTTGAATCAATAATATAAGACAAATATTAAGTTCATTGCTTCGATAAAACGCGTTTTATTATAACATAACGTGTTTTTAATGACTATTTTTGATTTGCTGAAATATTTGTTATTATAAAATACATATATAATTACACTAGACTTTTCTTAAGTTCACAGGATATGAAAAATATTTTGTGTAGCGCATAAATATTTTTTGTGTCGGTTGACGGAATATAATAGAACAAAGTTACGTTAATTACGGTTTCAGCTTATTTAGAACAAGGATAAATCTTTATTTTTAATTATTATTTTATAGTTTACATTGTTTAATTTGACTTATGTGCATGCCTCTTCCAGAATGTCTGACGGTCTAAGAAAACTGTCTGGTTACCAGTACAAAAAAAGAAAGTTGGAAAAGGAAGCTGAAAGGAAAAAACAAGCTGGCGCGTAAAAAAATTATATCAAGAGTTGTACCAAAACAAATGACAGCTCTGAGAATCCAAAATTAAGTCCGATTATAAAAGAAAATACGAAATCGTCAGAGTGTCGTCAGTTCCAATTGATTTAGAACTGACGACACTCTGACTCTACCGTCACCAGATGAAAGCATTGAAAAAATTGACACCAACGTGACACCCAGAGAAAGCGCTTGAGTACAGATCCAGTATTGTTGCCATGAATTTTAGGAGATTCCGAAAGAAGCTTTTTAGTAAGACAACGTCCACCTAAAGGTCCTAAACCATTGTATAATTATAAATTTCCTTCCAATGACACTGGTCGACATTTTAGAACAAATTATTATACACGAATTTTAAGCAATGGTTAGCAAGTTTTACGAGACTGGCTAGTGTACTCTCTTTCACAAAACTGCGTTTACTGCTTCTGTTGCAAAATTTTCGGCTGTATAGTTAGCTTTTTCAAAGGAGGGTTTTACAAGTTGGAAGCACCTCGGCAAAATTTTAAAAGAGTATGAAATTTCCAAAAATCATATTCAGGCAGAAAAATAATGGCTAGAAATGAATCAAAGGTTAAAGTGTTGTAAAACTATAGATGCGGCTGCTAAAAGCATTATTAATGCCGAAACAAGCCATTGGAACGAGGTGCTTCTACGGATCGTAGCAATTACTAAAATGCTTAGTAAAAGTTGTCTGACTTTTCAAGGTACAAGCGAGAAGTTGTTTGAGTATAATAACAGTAATTTCTTAACAATAGTTGAATTGCTCTCTGAATTTGATCCCATTATGGAAGCGTACGTCCGTAGAGTGCTCAAAAAAGAAGAGACTAAAGATCACTATCTCGGGAAAATATACAAAACGAGATAATAGATCTGCTGCATTAAAGTGTAAAGTCTCATATAATTGACGAAATAAAAAAATCCAAAGATTTGTTAATAATTTTAGATTGTATTCTGACATTAGTAAGGTAGAGCAAATGACTCTTGTAATCAGATATGTTTCAATCAATAGATTTGACGCTGATTTTGAAATTAAAATTAATGAAAGCTTTTTAGGCTTCTTACCAGTCGAAAGATCCACATGAAAACAATAACTGATATTGTACAAGGATAACTTAATGACTTGGGTTTAAATTTGCAGGATATCAGAGGGCAGGGATACGACAACGGATCAAATATGAAGGGCGATAAAGCAGGAGTGCAGTCTAGAATTAAACAATATAATTCGCGAGCATTCTACGTTCCGTGTAGTAGCCACTCTCGCAATCTTGTTGTTAATAATATGGCAAAAGCGTTCTTGGAAGCCGCTAATTTCTTCAACATGGTCCAAAAAAAATTTTTTTTTTTTTCGGCATCTACTTTTCGATGGGCAATACTTTTAAAACATGTTCAAGATTTACCTTTGAAACCACTGAGTGACACTAGATGGGAGATTAGGATAGAGGCCATAAAGCCTTTGAGATTCCATTTGGGAGATGTATACAATGCCTTGCTGAGCATTTACGAAAACAATAAAACATAAAAGAAATTGATAATTTAATAAGAGACGAGGCCTCGGGTGTATTAAATTGTATTAAACAATGTTTAAGTGTTTGTGTTCATTAGTTATTTGGCATAAAATACTAAATTGCATTAATCCAATAAGCAAGTTGATTTTGATCTAGCCTCTGCACTTGATCTTTTACAAAACTGCAAAATATTTTTTAAGAATCTTACATCGGATTCGTCCTTCGATGAAACTATTATTGATGCAAAAGAACTTGCTACCGAAATTGACGTGGAGGCTAATTTTGGATCGAGAATAATACGACACCACGCAAGAATACTAAAACGGAACTTCTCATACGAAGCACGAGATGAACCGATCGAAGATCCAAAAGAAAAATATAAAATAGATTTTTTTTTTATTATTTTACAATCGATCAAGCACTAAATGCAGTAGATGCTAGATTTGAACAACTTAGTAATCATAGTAACTATTTTCAATTCTTATATAATATATACAATTTAAATACCAATATCTAAAGAAATGCTACTGAAACATTGTAAGAATTTAGAATGTATTTTAACTGATGTTAATTCTGTTGACATAAATAGGGTAGAATTAGCAGAGGAAATTTTAGCAGTATCTGCGCTTTTGGGCAAAAAAAAAAGCCTAAGCAATATACTAAGCTTAATTACAAAGTTTAATTTTGCCGCAAATCTTACTATTGCTTTAAGAATATTGCTAACGATACCAATAACTAAAGCAAGTGGCGAAAGGAGTTTCTCTAAGTAAAAATTAATTAAGAACTTTTTACGCTCGACTATTGCATAAAATCGTCTTAATGGTTTGGCCATTTTGGCAATTCAGCAGGAAATTGCTGATCAAGCAAATTAAAAGATAGAATAAAAAAGTTTGCAGGACTGAAAGGGAGAAAAAAAGTTTTTTTGGTGATTTTACCATAGTTGATGTTTACCATGTTTTATTTTCAAAATAATGGCGTTTTGATTGATTGTGCAATAATACATATTTTTAAGAGTATATAAAAATGGAAAAAAGTATATTGTTAAGAATTTGTGGCTAGGTACAGGTATTTCTTAATTAATTTCTACTGTTTTGTACTGCTTGATTATCAATTTTATATTATGTTGTATGTTTCTTTCTAAATATGTATATATGTATGTGTTGATTATAATTTAAAACGATTTGACTTTTATTTAATATAAAAAGTAGAATCTACTACTTTTCTACTACTTGATTATCAATATTATGTGATGTTACACATAAATGTTCTTTCTAAATGTATGCTTTTATTAAACTTTAAATAAAATGATTTGATTTTAATTGAAAATAAAAAATATATACTTTTATTTAAAATATATATATTGTTAAGGGGCGGCATTTTGTCTTTTTGTCCGAGGCGACGTTACTGCTAGAGCGGGCGCTGAAGCTTTCCGGAGCGAAGCATCGATATCAAGTTTATAACATAATTTGTAATTACCACATGGCTTTTTTTTGTACCAACTGGAAAAGTTTCAAAGTTTCACACAATTACAATTTCTTCGACATCCACTTCAGGAAAATTCTTTACCAAACTTACTATATTTATTTAAATATGGGGTAACTTCTTAATTTTGTCTTCTTTAATTTCTCTGATCTTAAATGAATCGTAATTACTCTTAACCTTATTTATTAAAGTGAAGTCATAATTAAAAATTTTCAAGATTTCCTTCATAGTTTCCAAGCTGTTCTTATCACTCTTGCTCTTTATCACTCATTCCAATATCAATTCTGCTAATAAAATTTTTTTTAAAAATAGCAGAAACAGCTGAACATTGCCACTCAAAAGGACATTTAATGAAGAATAGCATAGCGAATAGAATACACAGTGTAATCACTCCCTTTCCTTTTCCTAGGCATCCCGTGTAGTTGGCTGACGCTGCGACAGTTTGGCTAAACTGCGGCGTAACGATTGTTTTGCGTCCATCTGATTGCGAAGCGTGTATTTCGTACTGCAAAACATATTCAGTTTTCCTATTGGTAACGAAGTTACTGTTACTATTAAAGGCTATATCTTTAAGAATTCTAAAGGAAACTTAAGTTTGTGATTTTTAAAATATATAATATATTTATTAGTTAACAATTGAAATGCCTCATTGTTTCGTGCCAGGTTTAAATCTGGATATAAAAGCGGTTGTAAGATAAGGCGCTTTTTGGAACCCCCGAATGATAAGGAAATCTTTCTTGTCGGAGTGATGTGGGACTGTCATTTTTCTGACGAACCAATTGTAAAAGCAGGCACGATTGCCATTAATGGCGTAAAGACAGAACTTTCGATATTAAGATGGCGGTGTCTCTCATACATTTCCAATTGTCTCGAAATATTTGAGTACAGAAATAAATAAGAGAAAACAATCTTCAGAAAGAATCTCCTTATCTCATTCTCAGAAGAAATCAAAACACAACGTAAATGAAGCAGCCTCATTGTAGGAATTATTTTACTAGATTATTTTACTAGAAAAGGAGGTGACTGACATTAAAGTAAATTAGAATAAAACAGAACCTCCAATAAAATATCTTAGAAAGAAACAGAAATGATACTTGATATCATGGATGGATAAAAAGTAACCGAGTTACAGTTACTGTTACTGAAACAGTAACTGTACAGTAACTTTTCAACAATTTTGTTAAAAGCATACTAAGAATTTATATTTTTTAAACTCTGTTGTAATTACCATCTCACTTTATACAAAATTTATTGATTATATTACAAAATTAATGTATAGATTTTTTATTTTATTTTTCAGAAATTTTATTATTTTTTTTTCTTTTTAATTTAAATGCACTGTAGAGCAGTCTTCTTAATATTTTTTTGCTTCACTGTCCACTAACATGTTAGTTTTCCAAATTAGTAGGAGTTCAAGGTAGTTGTTCAAATTATATTTTTTTATTATGTTGGGAATCTGAAATTTTGTTTATTCAATAGCACTCTAGTTTAATCAAATAATCCACACTGATTATTTTGCATTCCGGTATTTTAAATGACACTGTCAAAAGGTTTTATTTTTAATGCATTTCTAAATTAATTAATTTTTTAGCACCAAGTTTTTCTATTTGTTATGCTGTCATTTTTTTTCATTCATTGCGATATTTATTCACGTTACAAAAATAAAATTACAAATAAAAGAAACTAAGTAAGATATTTTTATAAAACATGAATTATTTTTGATGAATTAGGCTGTTGTTTCCTGAATATAAAGAAACCCCTTATTTTTTTCCATTAAGTAAATCTTTTCTTTTATTTTATTTTCTTTTTCATTCAAATTTTACTTTCATTTGTGATTTTTTTAGGTTATATAATATTAGTTAACAAGTCAAAGGCCTCAGTGTTTCGTGTCAGGTTTAAATCTCGATAAAACAGCGGTTATAGGATACTGGTAAAATCACAAATAGCAGAGTGCCTACAATAATCAAAAAGAATTAAAAAAAACAAAAACATAACTAAAATCTTACGGTCCAGAGAACAAAAGCTAGGTTCTAAATGTTGCGGAGGACTAAATGATAGCGTTGTCCTTAATCTCTCGAGGACAAAGTGTTTTTTCGAGGACATTGATCTATTCCAGGCCAATGTATGTTTTCACATAAACTCATGTTCATGATACATTTTGTTATTTAACAAACGCTAGTTTTTCCCAACAATCTTCACAAAGATACACACTTCTTAATTATTAATAATTCTCTTAAAACCGTAAATATACTTACAGAAACGACGTCTAAATTAAACGGAAAAAAACAAAATATTCTTCGTTTCAACTGCAATCAATTGCAAAACAGTTGAGAGATGTTGTTGAGTTTTCCTTGATCTAGTAATTATAGTTTACGAAATTCAGAAATTTTCAATATCTGGAATTCATATTTTTTACGGATATAATAACAATAGTTTTTCATTGGTGTTCACCAACGAAATGAAGTGACTGTGACTACAAGAGATGAAGTTGATGTTGAGTTTTCCTTGATCTAGTACTTATTGTTTACAACATTCAGATATTAGACTGTCTGTCATTCATATTTTGTATAGATATAATAACAATAATTTTTCATTGGTGGTTCGAAATGAAGTGACAGTTGAGAGATGTCGTTGATGTTGAGTTTTCCTTGATCTAGTAATTATTGCTTACAAAATTCAGATATTACAAATGTTGAAATCATTTTTTCTATAGATGTGATAACAATAATTTTTCATTGTTGATTTACGAAAGTGACACGTTGATAGCTCAGAAGATTTTCTGATGATTATGTAAAATGAGTCATGCATTTAGATGGCGTGATGTGAAAACCGGAATTGAGTAAAAAAAAATTAAGGTCACAGATTTTGCAAATGTGCTGCAATAGTCCGTTTGATTTGTCAACATTCGTCCCAAGGAAAATATTTGCATCTGTGTTTTATAAAGAAGTGTATATAAAAGGAAGCTTCTATTGAGAGGCATTCAGTCGTTCCTGAAGCAACTGTCGAAATGTCCATTCAACAACTGATGTGGTTCGTTTTCTTTCTGATCGCCCTGGCTCTTGTGGAACAAGCCGTTGGTAAGTCACTAAATTCAACTTTCTAAGTTTCTAATTGAAAATCTAGCATTGAGTCTAATTAACAAAATTATTCCATTTAAGAGAATGGTAAAAAAGGTTTCCCAACGTTGTTAACAAATTTTTAACCGAAAGATTTCAAAGAGGAACAATTACCAATAATTGTGTGATACATGTAAAAACGTTTTCAGTATAAAACGTAAATTCTCAGTAAAATTTTCAGCTACAGGGTGAGCAACTTAAAGCGTCAGATTGTTTGTGCTGTAGCCTTTCAGTTGTAGTTGAAACGTTATTGTCGATTATTTCTATTTTGTCGGTTGTTGGAGAAACGATATGGTCTCGAATTTAAAGAATGGATTATCTTAAGGCACGTTGTGTATTTTACAACAGTTTGCTGTGATAATTTACGTAGGGATTTTTTTCGAAATAGCTACAATTCCCTGCCGAATATTTCCTACAACCTCTAGAGTCCTAACAGAAGTAATCTATTCCGTTTTGCATTTGCTACAGCTGCTGTAGTATTCCATTTTTGAGACATGTCTTGTGTGCTGCTCTTTGCTGGAGTGCATCCATTAGGAAACTTATCAGCAAACATTTCGCATATTTCCTTAAAAGATCCTGAACGTATAAACTTCGACAATAGCAATCCTTTTTTGCAGAGAATTAGCTTATTTGAGATAAAAAAAAACACTACAACAGACAAAGCACAATACGGAAGCACTGTTAACTCATAATAGAAAATTTAAACTTATCATCAAACATACGCAGCACTACAGACTAGCTGAGGCGGGTTTTACGCTGCAGGTTTTACATTGCTCACTCTGTATAAAAAGTTATTGTTAAAAAGTAAGTTTCCATTGACAAAATTGTAATAAAAAATTGATTCCAAAGTTTTATTTTCAATAATTTGTTATCATAATTAAAACATATTTTAAAGAAAATAAAAAAGACGAATCAAAAGCAGAGATGTCAAAAA
>JAFIDM010100262.1:5736-24217 GCA_023159025.1 Thereuonema tuberculata | reverse complement strand
ATCTCTTATTTATACAATTCGACCACGATTGGAAAACTTCCAGCGCTCCATAACGTCGCAATTAGCCTCTTTCAGAGGTTCCAAAGAATGATATGTTACAGTTATAAAACAAAGTTTTAATGATGGTTAAAGGAAATGCTGTACTATTAGTTATTGGTTGACGGCTTTCAACATAAGATTTAACTGTTGTATTTCTTTTAAATATGTATTTGAAGTCCTTTATTTGAGGCGCGCTTGTTTCTGATTGGCTGAAAAATGGACACCACCTAATCACGTGGCGTTCCTTCCAATCGTCAAGATATCGTGTTCGGACTGTAACTACGTATAAGAAAATAAAACATCTTAAGCTACATATATATGTTTACATTTATCTAATATTGCAATTATTTTTTTAAAATCTTTAATATTAATGAATTGATTTGCTGAAACAGATAAAGGGGTTGAAATTACTGAACTGATATTAGAACTTGATCGAGGAAAATTAATTGTACAGGTATACAAAAATTCTATCGGCGCCATTTTCCAACGGCAGGTTCTCACTTATTTCCTTTGTTATTTAGCAAAGTTTGAGGTTAGCATTTTTTAGCAATAGTTCCGAGGTAAGTTTGTACTTACTGAATAATAGCTGCATCCATAGTTTCGTTCAGTTTGCAAAACATTTTAGGTTTTTTTTTATATATACAGTAAAACCCCGTTATTACGCTCCCGCTTATAGCACTATCCCGTTCTTTACGCTCCTTTTATAGGGTCCCTAGAATTTTCTATATATCTTTGTATACTTTTACCCTCTTATAACGCTTCAAATCCCGCTTGTAGGCTTTTTTTATATCGGAAATTTTGTATCGAAAAGAAATGTAACACTGTAGATTCTTTTTTTTTTTCCCCCAGTAGAAGGGAATCTTTGAACTCTGTGAAGTGCGGGTCTGTGATACAGTTGTGCAAAATGTCGAAGCGGAAATCCCTTTCTAGAAGTGAAAAATTGCAAATTCTCCGTAAGTACGACGAGAATTCTACAGAAGTCAGAAGGATTTCGCAGAATCTCTAGGAATCCCCTCGTCCAGTCTGCAAACAATAACAAAAAACAGGGATGCAATTACCGATGCAGCGAATGGTTGTTGCAAACGTAAAAAAGTAGTGTGCATTAAATCTGCTCCGAAAATATATTAGTATTGCTTCTAATCTTGTATCAATTGACGTTAATAGTTACCTGAACCGAATTGAAAATGTCATAACTCATAACAGTAGCACACACACACACACGGCAAACAACAATCAAAGATCTTTTTAATAGGAAATAAGCTTCTATTAGCAATATATCTATTGCAGAATCATGTTTGTTGCCTGTAAAATGGTCTCCAAATCTTTCCCCATCTCATAAATCATTTCCCGTCTATAGCGCTATCCCGCTTATTAAGCTTGTAGGTCATGGTCCCTTGACGAGCGTAATAACGGGGTTTTACCGTATATATATAAACACACATCAGCATTCATTTTTGTATAAAATCAGAACCTTAAAACTAAAAGAATATTTTGCTTTAGTTTTAAGGAAGGTTTGCCTAACAGATGAATCAGCCTTGCAAGGCAAAATCCCGTAAAAAAATTATGAATAATAATTGACAAGGAAACGACACACCCTGTATATCGCGAAATTTAAAGCGCATTTGTGAGATGCCCAGAATATTAAAATAAAGTAATTGAAATTAATTAGTAAAATCATTGAAAACATTTGTTTTTGACTTAGATTATATTTTATAAACAGATAACTAAAAAATGAATAAAAAAGTAGTTAAGAAATTTGTCAATAACTGGTCCTAAAATTTGTTGTTTACTTATTGTTAATATAATCTTGTACTATTTGACAGTAATTTAATAAAATAATGTTGATTTATTATCATTAGCTGAAGAGATAAAAATGTTCAGATTTGAAATTATATAACATTTTTAGTAAATTTCTATGGTATTCTTTTTTTTATTTGCTCCAATTTTCTTATTTCTAAATGAAGTCCCCAGGACCTTGCGAACATAAATATTGCTCTTTTTTTTTTTTTTCTATTTCATTTCATTATTTGAGCTTCTGTTTCTCAGGGTGCTATGTTTAAATACTTTGTGAATTAAATTCATAATTCTCATTAAATTTTACAGTTTTCCTTTAACATATCTATATTTATATTTCGGAAATATCAATATAATTTGTATTTCTTTCGCCGTATTTTTTTAGTATACAAGGATAATTCAGTTTTATTTCTTTTTCATAGTTGTATTTTGTTATCTGTTGATTTATATTATCTTTGTTTAAGGGCTTAAAAAAATGCTTTATCATTAGATTGTAGCCGAATTTTTCTTTTTGTTTAAAAACCCATGTTTAACCACAATTTCGTTTTCTTTATTTTGCTCGAATTTTCTTCAGTTTCTTTGCACATTCTATGCTACTTTAAAATCTAAAATGGCTAAGATTGCTTTTATGGTTCACCTTGTAAGTCATCGCGCGGAACGATACACCACTCTTGTACGGCCTTCAAAACAACTTTCATGCTAATGAGGTCCGTAGGACCAAATCGTTTACTGCAATTAGGTTAGGTTAGATTAGGTCTGCTCAGCTGCAGGATGTATGTATTTCTAAATTTCCTAACAATTTTCAACCTTTCAAACCTGTCCGCCATCTTGAATATAGTCCTAAAACAGACAGGTGAACCGTAAAAGCAATTTTAACCTCTAAAATATTAATAAGAAAGCATAATAAACAAAATTTCAAGTTTTATTGGTAAGATCGTCTTGATTAAAAAAAAAATATGTAGTAAATTTAATTTACCGTAAATTAGGCTTATATGATCACGCCAGGAAAATGTCATTGAGTATTTGTCTAAGTATTTAAGAGGTCTAGAATTTTGAACTTTTTAAACATTTCGTACAGTTTTGGTTTCTGCGTAAACATTGATGTTGGTGGGACTTACTTTTTAGGTCTCACAAGTCAGTACTTAGGCTAATAGGAATAACCGTCGGAATCATAGTGGTGCCTCAAAAGCAAAAATAAACAATTTAAAAGAATTAAACAACACCAATTAGATAGCAAAAACTTCTCCACAAATTTTAAATCGGTTATTACTGAACATTTAACCAAATTTCCAAATCATATTATTAATTGAGATGACATCAAAATTTTAGATATTGATAATAATTATCAGAAATTACAAGTAAAAGAGGCCTTTTACATTAAAAAAGTTTCCATGGAATTAATGAACTAAAAATTTGAAATTCTTGCTGTTGCCGATTTATTAAAATTCAGTTTACAGTTTTATCTTGATATATTGTTTTGTTAAGAATTGTTGTTAATTATTTTTGAAATTTGATGTAGTATGTTCTTATATTGGTTTTAATATTATTCACTTCTATTTCACTTGAAAATGCAGTAAAAGTTGCTGCGAAACATGTTGTATTTAATCATCTTAATATATAAAAAGGAATGTTTCTTTGTTTGTCCTGTATTCGTTCCTATAACATTCATCAGATTGCGATGAAACTTTGGTGAGTTGTGCGCACGCCCACGATGGTTTCTGAATTAATAGAACCGTTTTACAATATCTGGCGCGCGCGTGCGCACAGGGGCACTCGCTGTGTGGACTAAATTTGGAAAATCCATGTTTCACACATGGACAGCTGTATGTGGCCTTCTCACGTTCCGGAAAACCTTCTGATTTATTCGTTTACGCATCAGACGGAAAAACAAAAAATATTGTATATCCAAAAGCCCTTCAATAAAACAGAATTAAAACAATTTGAGTGGCATTGCAACGCATGCCGGGTACAGCTAGTATTAAATAATTTTTATTAACACTATTACTTATGAAGTTCAATTAATCTGTTTCTTTTCATTATTACGTTATAAATAAAAAAAACGTTTTCCCTTTCAATCTCCAAAAAAGCTTCATTGCACAAGTTGTTTTTGTTTGATGTTCCCCGGTGTAATTTTTCACCTGTTCCCATATCATCTCTATTGGGCTTAAATCTGGATGATATGGTGGTAGTCCTAGGATTTCATGACTGACTACTTCTTCTAAAATGGATTTTTTAGGCAATTCAAGCAGCTCCTCTTTTAATATTTCTCTAAAGACTGGGCGGGAGAGAGAGAGAGACTGATTTTTTCTTTAACTAGCCAGTTGTAAATTTCCTGTTTTCTCCAATTCGCTGTAGGTTGCTTTTCAGTGACAACATATCATCCAGTGATACGGTGCATTATCAATCACAATATACCGATGAAGATAGGGCATTTGGAATGAAATTGGTAGTGAACCACTTAATGTGGTTGATGTCATCAGGGCAATCACTAGTGTTCGTGCCATATTTGAAAGTTAAGGTGGCATTGCGAATGAATCCCCATTAACAGTTCAGCAGAAACATTTATAAATCTATTTCCTTTTCTGCAGTATTTTGAAACCTTCAACATTACTGCTTTGCCAACACTTGGATCGAATAAGTGTGGCATGAATGTAACTTTCATCAATAAAATCTGTTGATCTGTTGGTGTCACAACGAAATTTTCTTAAATTCCTTAGTTTTGCTTCGTCACAAATATCTATCTCTGATTTTTCTATCAAACCTTTTCTTATCGACTGGCATCTCTTAAACCAATCTCGAAGAGTTTAATACATCCATCAAATCAAATTTCATCCGTTGACTTGTTTTTCAGTTTTTTAAAGTAGGAATTTTCTTTTTCTGAAACTTAAAAGTCATGATTAGTATTGCTCACAATCGATACATCCATTGCATTCTTACATGGCAGCCGTTTTTTGTTAGGAGTTTCGTATTTTTTACATTTCTTTTCCGTTAGACACTTTAAAAATTGTTTCAGGGGTCTCCAGTTGCAGCACTAGTCCTGGCAGTAACTTTGTTAAAATCAATCAACGCCCTATTTGATTTTTTTTGCCTCTTCAAAAAAAAAATTTCACATTCATTACAATGTTTGTAGATTGCGAATTGCAAACCTCTCGCATTTTTTTGGGACATTTTTAAGGAGTGTGTGTGTGGGGGGGGGGGGGGAAACAATAAAAAACCCTCCTTTTTAATCCATAAATGACTTCAAGTGAATCTCATCAACCATCAATATAGCTACTATTTCATGATCCTGTAGATTCATTGCTTTTTATTTTATGTAGTACAAGAAACCACTATCAAACCACGACACACAATCATTTTTAAAATTTTTTATTTTCCAAAACATTTAAAATTCTATTTATTGTTTCCAATTTTTCTTTTTCTAATTTGTGCTGATTTTCCTTCATTCTTTGTTGAACATCCCACCTTTTCTTTTCTTCTTCTGTCCTCTCCTTCTCTTCTTCCAATTTTGTTTCCCAAAACTCATTTCTGTTTTTGCTGTACTCCACAAACCACTGCGGTGGGTCTTCTGGCCTTTTCCTTTTTTTCATTTATCGACTCCTTATGTAGTACAAGAAACCACTATCATTTTGTTAAGATTCAAGATTTAACTTAAATGATGAACATACTCTTCTGATGGTAGTTGGATGTGGAGAATCACGTTTATAAGTATTTATAAGGACGCTTCAGAGCCCCGCCCACGGACCATAACAGTAGGCTCAAAAACATATTTTCAACAATCCCCCAGCTAAAATCTTAATCGTTTAATCCGAATACCTCTGCCTTCAAAAGGGAACCCTAAATTCTAGTTTTTTATGACATTTGTATTTATTTATTTTTTTTATTTTATTTTTTGAAATTTGTTTTGTTGTTTAGTTGTTTCCCTAGCAGCACACGGAATGTTAAGCAATTCCTATTTTTATATTTTGAAATATGAATATGTTTTTAAACCTCAATTTCAGTCGATCGAACGGCCAATCTCACATTACTTCCTGAGCACTCACGGCAGTTTCAAGCCATCGAAACCATAAATGATTACCGTTTCTAACCAGGATTTCTGCATTAATTTAATAGAACAGTATTTATTCTAGCATATTTAAAAATCCAAACAAAGATAGGCCAATTTTTTAAAGAAATATGTGCCCAGCAGCGAGACGTTTTGTCCCATCGACGGCCGTGTATCGACGCGCTTCGCGGCGATAACAATGGGGCACCCTAAATTTTTGTAATCAACCACTGGCTGCCTGCACTTGTTTTCGGACAACAGCCTTTGACGTGCCGCTTTTGGTTGACACCTTGCCCCTTGCACTTCTCCAGCGGCCCTCTGCACCCTGGCAGCATGTGGAGAACAAACAATAGTTATCGTTGTTCTTTGGAAATTGTAGGCCTTTTTTTTATATATATAAAAAAAAAAATTTCCATAATTTAATCAGCTTAAACCACAATTAATATTTTTTTTTTCCTTTTGCAATTTTTTTTTGTCGCATGACTGTTTGTTTTTTGAAAAACCCTTTCCTAAAATGTTTTTACAATTTTCATTACAGCCTCATCATTTCTCATCTCGTTCAACTATGAGTTCTATGTGGGAGCCGTTGTATGCATTCACATTCAGGATGTCGAGGCCTACCGATCAAAATGAAATAAGACAGTATTTAAATGAGCGTTTTCAGAAATGCGTTCCAGAGGCTCTGTGTGTTTTTGTGAAGGGGTTCAATCCCCTCCGCTTCCTGGTCGTTTTTGCGGACACTGAGTGGGCGGACATTTTTGGCTATCTGGCAGACAACAACAAAGTTTTGAATGCAGAAGATTTCTCGATTTCGGACATCATGCGCTTCCGGGGACTCTCTCGCCACAATATTCCATACAAGTTTAGAAGGAAGGACAAAGAGTTCACTCAGACTTCTGGAATTTAGAATAAAGAAAAGAGACGAAGAAAAAAAAGCTTCCAAGACCCAGGACATCGCACATCTGTCCTCCGCAGCAGAACCAGCGTCAAGCAGCAGCAGCTCAAGTCGGGTTGATTCCACCCAACTAGAATTGCTGAAATTCATGGGCATCAATAACCCGCCAATTTCCCATAAGGGATTCGAAATTCACCTGGGAATGTTGCAAATTCTCAGAAGCCGCTACATCCAAGGATCTAATAATCAGATCGGAAATTGAATTAAAATGAGAATCCATGTAAATTTATTGTTTATTTGAAGTCCAAGGTATTTTTGCTGAGATACATATTCACTTTTATCGCAATTACGTATGTTATTTGTAGAAATTAAATTCAAACAATTTTTGTGTAAAGTAAGAAAAAAAAAATTTACCACAATTTTGTTTTTATTTTAACAAGCATTACTTTTGTTTTTTGTGTGGTTTATTATCATTTTGTTATTATTAGCCCAATTTCTAATATTATTTGTATCATCTCTAAGAATTTGAGTGAATTTATTAATTCCCTTCTTTTAATATTTTAATAATTTTTCTAATCTTCAAACAATTAGCAATTTCATTCTTAAAAATCACTTACAGTAATTTCTACATAAATATTTCATTCTGAAATTATATGTTTGCTATTTATGAAATTATCTTCGTATTTTTTTTAACACTGTTTATCGTTAACTATGGATAAAAAAAAAAAAAATACAATACCTATCAAAAATCCCTTTAAAATAAAATATTTAAAATTTTACAAGCTCACACAGTACTTTGATGTTTAAATAGTGTTTTACCTTAACTTACTTTGTATAACTATTTAAATTTTTACTTTGCGAAGGAGAGTTTTCTCTCTCCTCCTTTTAATAGATTTGTTTAGCAAAAATCTCTCGGAAACAATTTAAGTTAACCTTTTTTGATTTGATAGCGTCGGGAGGTGGATTTTCCCCTCTAGAACTTGTTGCTACCTCATACTAGTTTTTAGCTCTGTTTAAGTAGCTAGTCTGTAACCAATTTTTTTTTTGTTTATTGTCTCTTACCAAACATCTGGACATTATTGGGTTTTTTTTGTTTTTTAAAAAAAGAAATCATGCTGCAACTATTCAAAAATTAACCAACCATTTAACTCATTTTTCTCATGTATTCTTTTTTATATGTAAATAAATTGTTGATATCTCAAAAAATTGCCTCAAAATTTCTTTCTTCCACAGTTGTTTCAAAACTTTTCTTAAGATAATTCAGCGGAAACACATTAAAATCCAGAATACTCCATGCATGGGTCGAAATATACAAAACAACAACATTAACAATAAAGCTTTCAACATCACAGTTTTATTTTTGATTACTTTTTTGGGAAGGGCTTGGCCAATTTAATTTAAACCGGGCCATGTTTTCTAAAGTTTTCGGGTTGGTTCAGGTGGGTCACTTTCCTCGGGTAAGTTTACTGTCATCTCTACCTCCCAACATCTGTTACGAATCACCCTGTATCTCAGAGAGGATATACAAAACAGAGTATTTATTAACGCAATCGGAAGCCGTAAAGATAGTGATTAGAATTAAAGTTTAGTTATGGAACGCTGGACCCGGAAATCCCACAGCCTAAACCAGATAATAATGATACCAAAAGAGAATTAAAGAAATGACAAACAAATTGGGTATATCAAACAACAAAATGTATTTGAAAAGAGCTTAATATTATACAATCATTCACACACAACATCTCAAAACCAAAGCAACAGGAATTACATATCAATATAAAAATATAAATATAATGATAACACACAAAGCTTAGTTCATAAATTCCGCAATTCCAAAGATTATAAATTTTAAAAAAAATAACTTAAAAATTTGTAATTATCGAATATAAATTCACAATAACCCTATTAAAGCGATTTAACAAAGTATAAACTTAAGATATAAACTCACAAGTAATTACAGTCACTTTATAAACAGAGTCTGATCGAAAATTGTTTATGAAACAGACTATCGTACTAGAGATAATGTCCGAACAGTTCACTCCCTGATGTAACTTTCCGAAGGAAATTTTACTCGCTACTTCGGCGATCTGACTTGCCTACACTGGGACAAAATATAGGATGGTTCCGACAAAATTCACTAAATTGTTCATGTCAAGGTATCCACATGAACACAAAGAAACACAGCACATTTTTTTTTTTTCCTTCGTGAACGTTTCTTATTAGCTCCGGCTACATTGAGCAGCCATTAGTATCTTTGGGGGCGTGCGACTTTCTCTTAATATCTGACAGATATCCAGGAATTCGACGTTATGTTGAGAAGAGTAAATCTCAATGTATCCAGAGATAAGCGCACTACACAATGAAATACCATTACCTGAGCATATGGAGAATCAGAACAAACTAAATTGCTTTAGCCAAAATTGTCACTCTTCTCCAGTTAAAGAAAACACGTTCTTGTCGGATTCAGTAGTTTCAAGAATGCATGTCGTAGGGATGGTGACGCACACAACGTTTGACCAATGGCCCTTCAAGAAATAAGGAGCGTATTGAAACCTCAAATGACATCATGTAAACTTCGTACAGAAACAATATGGCGATACCTTCTTTTCAGCATGAAAATCGTTCATAAAGCAAAATTACATTTCATAATCTACATCACATTCACAGATAACAATTATAAAGATTACATAAGGTGGTAGGGTTCAAGAATATATAAAAAAAAATTTTTAAATAAAAAATTTCAATGTAGAAAAACTACCATTTAACGATTAATTGGAAAAAAGAGAGAAGAGATAAAAAAAAACCTGGCGGATCCTGCGAAAAAAGTAAACAAGGCAAACATCACTTTGCCTTAACTAAGTGTCATAACCAAACAGAATTGCTGTCGTAAAAAAGGAGGGGAAGATAAATAAAATAAGGAAAAAGAAAAGTCCGTAACACATCGCAAGGCCTTCTCATCACTAATGTGAACTGCATCAAGAAGAATGAGGTAAGAATAGTAGTAAGACACACGACACATAAGAGATTTAGATTTACACTTTACATTTCAATCTTGGATAGGATTTCATAAAACCAACTTCATTAACGACCTCTTTTTATCGTGGAAAATTTTCAACCACATCCACAACCAAATTGCTTGCATAACTTCAGGTTTTAATTATCTTTTCTTCTGAAGGATTCTTTTTAAAATCCCACCGGAAGCAAACACCACAACTTTCTCAATTAAAAAAAAATTCAAAAACTCTTACCAGCCAACACCTTGCCACCACTTGCAGACAGTCAGTCTATGGCGGGGATTCCTGACTGTTTGCAAGACTCATTTTAATCGGATTCAAGATTTGTTGATCTAAAAACAGTTCATTTTTAATAGGGTGGCTTCTCCCTCACTGGGTGAATTCCCTTTACCTCCCTCTATTTGTTATTCTTAATCACAACTCAATTTTTTCAACACACCTTTGGCACTACACAGTACTTGCATACACCGGTTTTTAAGAATTTCTCAATTTGAAAATAGACTCATAACTAAGCCCTCGTAGCTCTTGATCTTCACCCAGTGAGAACATGAATGTTTTATGTTTCTCTTCCTCAATTCTTTTGCTCGGAGATGGCCCGAGCACCACCTGCATACTTAGCGGCCTGTGGCAGCTAAGCTATCAACACTCGACCCCCTCTAGGGCCGCCGCGCCGGTTAGAATTTTACCTGTTATGCAGCATGGTATAAGAAAGAAGGTGTGTCCATGCGCAGATTTCCCCCACCCCACCGCCTCAGCGTGACGTACTGTGCCACCCTCAGCCCTCACGCACCATACTTCGCACCAAAACAAAACAGAGACAACAGTGCTTAATCAAGTGAATATGCTGATGTGTCTCATTTCATTTCTGTTCCCATACATCATGGTTTACTGTTCTGTTTACGGGTGTAACAACTCTGTAAAGTTTTAAAAAGGGTTTTTTTCCGTGTATATTATGCCTGATGAAGCAGTTAAAAGTAATAAACTGCGAAATATAGCGTTGATGGGAAGAGGATGTGTCTTATATCATTATTAGTAATTAATTGCCTTTTACGTTTGAATATTAGAACTTTAATATTTGTTAATCTACATCTTTAAAACTGGGTATACTTAAAAAAAAAAAAAATAATAATTGAATTTCACGTAAATATTTTAAAAATTCTTCACATCAACACATTCTCTTTAAAAAACCTTTTATATCCGTGATATTTCGCATTCTTTGAGCAAGATTGCTTCATCAGACGGTTAGGGGTAAGCTTTAATATTGAATCCTGTGTTATTTATTTCTATAAATAAAGAAAAATGCCTAAAGGTTAGTAATTACACCTTGCACAAATTCAAAAAAAGTTTTAAAAATTTGCAATCATTGTTCTGAATTTTTTTTTTTTGAGAAAACTTTGTATTTTTAATGTGCCCAGGTTTTAAAAATGAATTTCCTAAGTTTTTATTCACTTTAAAATAATTTCCAAAAAAAAAATACTTTTTCTTAATTACTTGAGGATAAAAAAAGTTGATTAAAACAATAATAAATATGTTTCTTAAAAATATCCATAAAAACTGAAGAAAATAAAGAAAATTATAAACTAGAACAATCACTTTGTAAAAATCTGTAAAATTTTTTATATTAAACATTAAAAGAAAGCATTGAATATATATTTTCTGCATTTGACAATTTCATTTAAACTTTTGATTTATAATTTCTATTATTTTCATATCATTGTATCATCATATTAATAAATTTTAAAATAAATATATATAGCCGGACAGTGATTGACTTTGCTCTTTTTCATTTAAAAAAATTATAACTAAACTATCTAAAATTTAAAAAAAAAAACCTAAATATTTAAGACTGAAGTTAAGAATTACTTAATATTTAAAACGAAGCAAAAAAGATTGGATGCTCCTCTTTATTACTTATTGAATTATCCTAATAAATTAACTAAATTATCTAAATTTAAATTTACAATTAAAACTAAACCACCAAAAAAGAAACCAAATTAAATAAATTATCTAAACCTAAAGCAAAAAATATGAACTAAATTATAAATTTTAAATAATAATAAAAAAGAACAATAAAAAAGAGCAAAATCCTAAATATTGAGTTAAAGTACAAAACAAGTAAATAAATAAATTAGATAAATACCTTAATAAGAAATAATAATTATATACACTTCAAAATTATATATATTATCAAAAAGGTAAAACTCGAAACACGGCTTTTCGAGTTTCACAGAGCAAAGATTTCAGATGCACTATTTAAAATAAAACTTATGAAAAGCTGTCAAATTTAGCTTAATTAAACCATAAACATGTAAATTGCAACTATTGGGTTTTCACTAAAGTAATATTTTTAAAGAAAAAAATTTTAATCCATGATGCAGCATATTGTTTGTTCTTATTTTATTTAAACTAACATTCTAGTTGGACTACTTTTTTCACGGGATTCGCATTGTTTTAATAATATTTCAAATGCGCAGTTGCCTTTGATGTTACGTAATGATTAATTGTATGAAGTTTCATAATTTTGGATCGTTATTTAGTGGCTCAAACTATGCAATAACCATGCGTTGAAATTGGCTTTCGAGCTCCTATGCGGGCTATGAGGGTTGGCACGTGACGTAGCTGCGATTTTACTTCCTGTTGTTATCAAGGTATAAATCGTAATCACTTAATCTCTTTTAATCCGATTACCGGCATTTGTTCAATAGTATAATCTTTGCTCTAGCAATCTTTAAGGTTCCGATCCAGATGGGAACCTTAAAGTATTGAAATTTGACTGATTTTCTAGAGCTGCCCTTTGACAGGGCACCTGTCGTTGTAGTTTTTATTTATTGAAAAATAATTTTTTTTATTACTCTATTTCGTAACAGCATACACAACATGGATTCGTTCAAACCATTTCCTATCATGTTACCATCATTTTTTATTTAACATTGTTTCCCCATCCGAAACTGTGTTGTCTCCAGAGCTGCCAATGAGATTTTCCACAAAACCCAAGACTTGGCTGTCGAAAAACCCAAGATTCAAAATAAAAACCCAAGATTTTAGAAAATATTAATTTTCAAGCAATTATAAAAGTATTTTCTTATCTTTATATAAATATTACTTCAACTGCTCTCCTCCTTTCTCAATTTCCACTTTTTAAGTGTCACTGATTCCTTATCTTGTTTGTGCTTTTTTATTTTCTCTTGGTATTGTTCCGTAAAAAGGACGAAACGGTCGTAACCGATTCCCTCTGATGATAAATTCAAAGGCATGAATATTTATTAATGTGCAGTATTTTATTTTTATTTCTTATTGATTTTCTGCACGTTAAATTTCTTTTGCAGATATTTGTTGCTAACTTTTTTCATCAGAGGCTCTTCCATCATGAATTACATAGGAAGGTTTTCTTTGCTTCAATAACTATTTTTCTGTCTAGAAAAGGTTCTTTACAAACTCGTAAAAGATGGTCAATGCTAAGCTAAGCTAAGGGAATATTATGTTCCACAAAATAGACAGCAAGGAGCAACTCACTCTTGGCTGATTGTTCACTTTCCGTTGATTTTTATTACATCACAATTTGAGTAACATCGACACTAGTTTTAGCCACTTATAACATTTTCTATGTTTATTTATGTTTGATAAGCATGGGTTTATTTTCGTTTTTTAGAGTGACATTACAACACTTATAGTAACAGGAACCATTATCGTTTTGAAGCACTGCATATACCAGTTCACCGTCGTAGGTGGAGTTTTTTGTTCATCACTCATATTGATTCAGTCAAATATTACGCAAACTTAAAGTTAAATACTACTATTCGACTAGTCATTCGAACGCGGCCGATGTAATGATCAAAGATGATGCAATGATTTCACACCAATATTCCGATCCACTACATATATGTAGTTCCCTTTGCGCGCGTAGATTAGTTATATCATTTTCTATTTTTTAAAAATACATTTTACGTGTGTTAAAATATTTTATAGTTTAAAAATCCAAAACACACAATTAAAATAGTGATACATACATATTTGCCGAATATTTCGAGCGCATTCACTGCGTCTCCTTTTTCAGCGGACTTGATAAATTAAAAAACAAGAATATATACAATTCAAAATCTTATTATGACCAATCATAATGCGTCTAATTGGATCCCATCATGGGAACTTCCATATTTTTGAAAAGGGAAATAATGATATCTCAAATTTTTAATTTTTATTACATCATTATGTTAGATGAATTTTATTTTTATAAACACATGGCTATCTTTCAAGTCTAACGTACTATTCCAATTACAAATTAAATTAAACAATTATAAATCAGGTTGAAAATTATAAGTTAATTCGTATAACACCCTTGTGGGTCACAATTCAAAACATTACATTTTAAAAATACATTTTTCGTGTGTTAAAATATTTTTAATTTATCAAGTCCGTTGAAAAGGAGACGCAGTGAATGCGCTCGAAATATTCGGCAAATATGTATGTATCACTATTTTAATTGTGTGTTTTGGATTTTTAAACTATTTTCTATTTTTTAAGAGAACAATCATTCGTTGTAGACTCAAATGAGATGAGATGTATTTTCGATAAAGTCATAGTAGGTATTTCATTAGGAGCTTTGCTTGAGACACAAGAAACCCAAGATTTTGTACTATTTCGAAAATAAAACCCCAGAACCCAAGATGAAAGGTAAAAACCCAAAATCTGGGGGAAAAACCCAAGCATTGGCAGCCCTGGTTGTCTCTGACCAAGTGCTCCTTTACTGCTCGAGTGCACATTGACCCCTTTATCACACCCCCTCCTTCCACGCTACGGGGACGCACCCCTGGGTTCTTAGTATTGGTTAAGTTCCCGCAGCAATTGGCAGTCGAATTCTGCTTTCCTCTGTGTTAATTGAGATTTTTCATTTTCAGCACAAGCGGATTCCAGCTTCGACATCCTGTCGGATCGATACTTGGTGCTTTCCTTCATCTTTTCGACAAGTTTTGGTGAGTGACACAAGTTATTCCCAATTTTAATTTTGGGGGAACGTCTTGTAACTAATTTTCTTTGTCTCCATTAGTTTCGATTTTCGCTTGGCTGGAAAATTCCCTTGTTCAGTTATGTTTTTAGCTTTAAACTACACACAAATTTTATATCTTTGCGGTAGATAGAGTCATAACAAACACGACAGTGGCGCTTGGGCACAAATTTAAATAAATCAAATTTTTTTTTCTTCTTGGTTCTTTCATATTTTTTAAATACGGGCGTCTTTGCCCTCGCCGATAAGCCGAGCGCAGTGATTGGTCGATTCACTCGACAGCGAGTGCTCGACGTTTTCGCAACTTTCACCTCTATAAAAGGTTATTTTCAATCGATTTCGAAGCGGTTTTCCGCATTTGTTCAATTCTTCAAACTATTTAGAAGCACCGTACGAAATCGGAGTTCATGGGGACCTAATCGAAACCTAGGTATGACCTGTTAGCCCCGCCGAGGCCACACCCTTTCAAACTATATTTCCCATCGAATTAGACCGGATTTGTTGCTTTAATTCAATTCGGCATGGTTTCCTTTAGCACCTCACAAAGTTTGGCTTCCTTCGGGCCACTAGTTATTTAAATATCCGACTTGTCCCAACCACGGCCGAGGACCACCACGCTCCGCAATATCAACAATGGTGCACCCTAAACTGTAGTTATTATGCAATCTTATTTTTTTTTCTTGCATTTTGTGACCAGCACAGGTTATTGTTAAAGTCAATTGTGTTTATAATGTATATTAAAACTGAGTGAATAGATAATTATTTTCATTGTAGGGTTTTCAGGGCATTTTTTTTTTTTAATTAAAGAACGACCTTGGAATCGAAGTATCTATTTCAATGGATGATTGTATAAGTATATTGATAGTATTGAATTGTACATCCAGTTACCCGTATTCCTATTAAGAATAGATAAATAATCTTTATTGAAATCGCACTGAAAACCTAATGTTCAGTAAGGCTCTTTATTTTTGATTGATAGTGTAAAATTATTAATAAGAAAGAATTATAATTAAATGTATTGAATAGAAAGAAATAGTGAAAAATAATGTGGAAGAAAAGCTCAGAGCAGCGCAGCAATTATAATTTCGGATTTAAAAATACCTTTTGATGTGTTTGTGAATTAGATGTGTTTTATATTATCTTTTTTTTTTTTTTGTAGATCTAATTATTTCTATCAATATTTAAAAATATAGTAGAATAATCATGTGTACAAAAATATGTACTTAATGTTTAAGAATGGATTATATTTTGATGTATTTGTAAGAAAGAAATAGTGCAAACTAATGTTGAAATGAAATGCTTGTAAAAATTATTTTCAACACATAATCCAATTTAATAACAATGTATATATAGGCAATATCAACAATGGTGCACCCTAAACTGTAATTTTTATGCAATCTGAATTTTTTCTCTTGCATTTGTTTTGTTGTTTTTGTATTTCTCTAGCAGCAAACTGAATTTTAAGCATGTTGACTAAATAAAATTTAACGTGCTAAAAATTTAATAAAAAGTTTCCTACCATATAGCACTATCCTTGGTTAAAAGATGATACATAAAATGATGTGAATGGGATGAACGTTAAAAATAAGTGAAATTACATTAAGTGATGATACATTATGTATCATCTTTTAACCAAGGATAGTGCTGTATGGTAGGAAACTTTTTATTGAATTTTAAGCAATTCCTGTTTTTATATATATTGAAAAATCATTGTTTTTAAACCCCACCTTGAGTCGAAATATAGGTTACTTTGATCTTACTTCCTGAGCACACACGGCACTTTCAAGCAATCAAAACAATTATTTTTAACCGTTTCTAACCCGGATTTCTGCATTTGTTTAATAGAATAGTATTAATTCTAGCATCCTTAACTTACAGCTTTGTGGGGGAGTGTCGACTGACCCTTTCTTTTTCCTTTGTTCTCATTAGTTGCGATTTTCGACATACAAAGTAATTTCTATAATTATGGGTGGTTTTACATACCAACCTTTTGCTGTTTCTATCCTTCACACGATTTTCGTTTGGGATAGATAGACATAAGGTATTTTGAACAGTTTCTAAATTCAATGATAAATGATTTCCCCCAGGACTTCCTTTTTTTTGAAGGGCTTATCCTTATAAGCCGATTTTCCCCCACCTCCTAGCCTCTCCCGGGGCGACACGCTCTCGTCTTGGCTGAACACCTACGCGCTACGCACAGCCTTTGAAAGGACACCTTAAATTGTAGTTTCTATGCAATCTGAATTTTTTTTCTTGCATTTCTTTTGTTGTTTAGGTATTTCTCTAGCAGCATACGTAATTTAAAGCAATTTCTCTTTTTATATATTGAAATATCATTGTTTTTAAATCTCACTTTGACTGGCCAATCTGACCTTACTTCAGTATCACACATGGCAGTTTTCAGGCCATCTAAACAATTTTTTTTAACCGTTCCTAACACGATTTTCTGCATTCATTAAATATAATTGTATTAATTGCAGCATCCTTTAAAATCAAAACCCAGATAAGCCAATTTTTACAGAGATATGTTGCCAGTTCTGAGATGTTTGTCACAACCAAGGCTAAAGGTTATAGCGCTCGGCACGGCCTTTGAAAGGACACCTGTAATTGTAGTTTTTATGCAATCTGAATTTTTTTTTCTCTTGCATTTGTTTTGTTGTTTTTGTATTTCTCTAGCAGCAAACTGAATTTTAAGCAATTCCTGTTTTTATATATATTGAAAAATCATTGTTTTTAAACCCCACCTTGAGTCGAAATATAGGGTACTTTGATCTTACTTCCTGAGCACACACGGCATTTTCAAGCAATCAAAACAATTATTTTTAACCGTTTCTAACCCGAATTTCTGCATTAATGGAATAGAATTTGTTTAATGAAGAATTTCAAGCATTCTTTGAAAATTTGGATCAAGATAGGCCAATTTTTAAAGAAAATATGGGGCCAGCTGTTACGGTCCTTTTTATTCTCAGTTCATATTTTTATTTGTTTTTCTTTCGACTTTGGGTTTTGAAATATTAGTCTTATAAAATTTTGCTTTTCAATATCTTGTATTATATATTTCGCTAATTGTTCCATCATGTTGCGGTTCACCCTCTGGCGCTTTCGCCTCCTCGATTACGCTTCGTACCGTTATTTTCAAAAATTCATAACGACGCTCGTTAGATTTCACTGGAATTCCCGTAAAATCTCCAAGTTCCGCCAAATTTGGAAACACGCCCCCCTTTCTAAAAATAACCGCAAACGGTTACTGTTATAATTGGCCACCCTCTTAAATCTCGTTTTTTCTTCTTTTTTTTCAAATTAGATTCGGAAACCCCTCGACGCGATGTCGGACCGTCCCACCGCTACCTTCAGCTTCAATCTGACTCGGCCCGTACCAAAATGCTGTAAAAGACTTCGAGGATGGCTGAATAAAAAGTACAGTGGCAACCATGAGAAAATTGACTGTGTTTTCTCAAGAAAAAGCACCAAAAGTTTGGAATATGTGGTCATTCTCCATCAAGAACAACGGATCGAGACTTTTCGGACCCTGTGCGACCAGCGCCAACCCTTCCGACTGGGCGACCTGCACATGCACGTCACCGCCGAACTCGGAAACTTGGCCGCCAACAACCGCCCTGCTGGATTCAAAAAAGAACGCATAAGGGGACGTCCATTAATTACGTGAGGTGTTTTTTAAAAAATTTGGACCCCCC
>JAFIDM010100261.1:12732-32235 GCA_023159025.1 Thereuonema tuberculata | reverse complement strand
TATGAATTTTAAGGATGTCGTAAAAGCCTTATACAGTGTGAAAGATAATTCATGACGAAGTTTAAACGGTCAGGCTATCCTACGATCACCCACTTTCAGTCCCAAGAAAAAGCGCCGTCTTCATTTTTCTAGAAGTTCAGTGAACCTTAGAACCGTCTGAAAAAAACATAAGAAAAATTCCAATCCCCCGCCGGGATCAAATCCGAAACTTCTGTCCAAACTTTAATCGCCAGAAACATCACTAAGAAACATCCTAATCACAATCTCCTCCGAAGGGTAATTCAGATGTAACTATCACTGTAAGGGGTGAGATACGGCAGCCAATGCTATAGTTATACAAACTGTCCATTCTTTGAGGATAGGAGATTTCACATTTGTATAGTCTTACAATAATGCCTTTTCTGTAAAGGCTTTTGTAAACTTACAAAATTATAATGTCATCTAGGGACTGAGAAAAAACGTATGTCATAATATATAGGTGGGCACAAGTATCGTGAATGTCACGAATATATAGAAAATGATTGCAAAATTTGAAAAGCTTGGGCCCTTAATGTTCTGCCAGGATCTAGGCTTCAACTTGCTTTAGGTGATGGGTGAAACTGCTGCCGCAGATGTATCCATGTAACTCTATACACAACTACATTCAGAGGCCGTGAAATCCCCAATTATAGTTTCAGGTGTGATGAGGAAATCTGAAATGCTTTACAATTACCAAATTTGATCTTCCCAACTATTAGCAGATTGTTAGCATTTCTTATGAAATTCAATGATCATTGTCTTGTTATCCGATAGATCAATGGGGATCATTTCCATTTTCATGGAATTATCAACATTTGAAACTGACTCATTTGCAGATCACAGTCTCTGTGTTATTTAAAACTGAAAGTACAATTCATAACCTGGCTCTGCTTCTTTCAAGAGGATAGATCAAAACCTCAGCATCTGAAATATTGAATTTCTTAATTTCCAAAGAACTCACCTTAATGATAAGATATACAAGAAACAAAACGACACCATTTGCAATTAGAAACAAATAATTATAGAGTTTAGCTTTTGATTTCGCAGGATCAAACCCGTAATTCTATGGAATAAGTATTACTGTAAATATTATTTATTTATTAGTTAAATTTAATCGAATTTACAATTTTCTCTTATACAATGCCCATGTTGTTACTGCCATGGATGTTGACCATACTGAACAACTTAGGAATACAAAGAACACTATCATTCTTCGGAGATGAGTTGTAATCTATTGAGTGTCCTTATTTATTTCTCAAAAATAGCAACATTTGTAATTTGAATCATTATTCGTATCACATATCCTTCACCACGACTTTCATTCTATTGATGTTTACAAGAGAAAGTTGATTGACTTAGAAAGATATATATATATAAATATATATTTTTTAAAAATCTTAAAAGAAATAATGATTAATAATATACTGAAGAGCCCTCAAACTTGGAAACGGAAACTGTGAGTCTTTAAGATTTTTTAAATTAATTATTTGGTCGTATTTATGGTTGTATAAAGAAAACTCCAAATTAAATTTCTTTTAACATTTTCACTAGATTGAAAAAAAAAACTATTTCAGGATTTCACTTAATTGAATTTCTCGCATCTTTTTCAATTGAAATTTGCATTTCAATTAAGGCTGATTCTATTTTTTAATAAGCATCCAATGATTGAACAAAGATGTCTTGTTTTAATATTAATTTGCTCTCTTTCTGTTCTTCTGGTTATTGTCTTATTTAATACAAAATCACTTCCTTAGTGTCTCCCATTCAAAACACACTTAAAAGTACCGCCTTTAAAAGATGTATTCGTTGCACTTAAGTTAAGAAAAGAAATCATATTAGAAATTCTCTTTCAGAAGCAGCTCATAACTCTCTAAGGACTAAATGAAAAAGAAAAAAAAAGCTTAAGAGAAATAGTTAGCTTTATTTTTATTTTCTTTTAAACATATATCAATTTAGTTTGCTTTCATATCTCTTTTTTATTAGTTTCTCTCTTTATCAATTCCGAGGAGGAGCATTTTTATTATTATTATTTCATTTAGCTTTCTTTCCATTTGGAGTTTTTAACTTCTCTTTCAACATTACAAACAGAAGTTAAGAATTAAAGACAAAAATTTTAGTAAGCTGATGTTATTGCATCTTTAAGAATTAATCATTTAAAAGTAATTTTTCATTCTTTGAAGGATTTTTTTTTCTTAAATAATATAATTTTTTTATTTCAATTGTGTATGCTTTTAGAGTAATTTAAATACTTAAATATCACCTATATTCACATGTAAATACTGTAAAATATAATAATACAGTAAAACCTCGTTAAGTCGTCACTCAAGGGACCAAACATTTTTGACGACTTAGGCGGAGTGGGAATTTTTGAAAAAAAAAACAAACAAAAAAACACTGAAATACAGTATTTTCATGAATTGATGTAGGATTCGGTGAGAAAAACAAGATTTTCAGAAATCAATACATGCAAATGAGTGGAAAGTAAAAAAAATAAAACCACTTTTTATAGTTACCACATTATAATCGTTTTAAAAGAAAGGCAATGTCTGTCTTTGAAACGTTCCAGGCAACCATTGCTGCCGCCAAAATCTTCAATGTTCAACTCTTTAGCAATTTCCATGGCTTTTTCTTTGAGAATCACGGCAGAAATCGGCACATTTTGCGATCTGGAATGTTTTAGCCATCGAACTAGCGTCGATGACGTCTTAACGAGGTTTTACTGTAACAAGAAATTTATTTAACTTCTTCGGGATTATGCCCTTTACAGGTTAGATAATGGATTCTGAAGCTTATAAATTCATTTATTACGTCAAACATTTAAATAATTTAAATTAAGTACTTCACAATTTAAGATTAAATTAAATTTGTTTTTCATCAATCCTCACTATATTAAATAATTAAATCTATATTACTAAAATCTTTTATTTCTCTGTCTGTCTGTCTGTCTGTCTGTCTGTCCGGCGCAATTTTCTGAGCGAATGGAAAATAGAAATAATTTTTACAATGAAACATCCGCGACAGGAATCGAACCTGCAACCTTCTGATCCGAAGTCAGATGCCTTATCCATTAGGCCATAGGGACTACAACTCTCTTCATAGGTTTTTTGACTTATATCTCCTTTCCTTTCCCCCATCAATGAGGAATGTATTCAATCTTTTTTTTGAATCTCAAGATTGTTTATTTATTTCACATCAGTCAGTTTATTTGTAATTCGAAACTGACAATTAGAACGATAATTGCCGAAACGTTTTAAATATTCTTACTTAACCAAATCCTATGTGATATTGAAAAATATGTGGGTGTACACGCCAGTTGTTGGAGTAAAGAAAATAGAGTCAAGAAAGAGAGAAGCACTCTTTTTTTGAGGTGGAATACCGAAAAAATCACTATTTGCAACTCAAAAACCATCAATAAATGTAACTCAAACGTCACTGAAAAGTGACAATTATAATAAAAATGAAAGTAAAAAAAGAATGAAGCGATACTTCTATTAGATAGAATACTGAAAAATCACTATCTGTAACTCAGAAACCATCAATATTTGGAACACAAACGCCACTGAAAAGTGCCACTTAGAATAAAAAAAGAGACTGAAAAAAGAAAGAAGCAGTATTTCTATTAGATAGAATACTGAACACTATTGTAACTCAGAAACCACTGAAAAGTATCATTTGGAATATAAAAAAAAAAGAGTCAAGAAATAAGAAGCAGTATTTCATTAGGTAGAATACTGAAAAATCGCTATTTGTAACTCAAAAACCATCACTATTTCTAACTCGAAAACGACTGAAAAGTATCAATAGGAATGAAAAAAAAAGATAGTCAAGAAAGAAAGATGAACTATTTCTATTAGGTAGAATACTGCTCAGAAGTTAGACGTCTTAGCCATTAGACCACTAGGCCAGTGTTTCTCAACCTGTGGGGCGCGCCCCCCTAGGGGGCGCGATAAAACTAAAGGGGGGGCGCGAGCATATCGAGAAAAAAAAATCTTATTAAAAAACAAGATTTGGAGGTTTTGTTTTTTTTTTTTGGTTGAACAGATAGGTTTGGAGGTTGTTTTTTTTTTCGGAGGGCGCGATGAGAGTTGTGATTGAAATTTGGGTCGCAAGTACTAAAAGGTTGAGAAACACTGCACTAGGCCTACATTCTAATCTCTGTAAAAAATAAAAATATATCATAGATATATGATTTACAAGGTGGTTCTAAAAGCAGTCGTAGATTGAGAGAATATAGACATCAAAAATTAAATTAAAAATAAGGTTTTAAAAAATTTAAGTTTTAGTTTCCTTGATGTAATTTGTGTGTGTGTGTGTTATTTTTAATAAATAAAAAATTGTTTTCCGTTACATAAGGGAGGCTTCCGGAGCGAAGCGACGGGTAGCCGACTAGTTGTAATTAAAAAGAAAGTCAAAAAAGAAAGAAGCAGTACGTCATTAGGTAGAATACTGAGAAATCAGTATTTGTAACTTAAAAACCACTGAAAAGTATCAATTGGAATTGGATAAACGAGATGAACGAGAGTGTCGATAACATCAATCGAATGATAAGTCTAAGAATACAAGGAGAGACTACGGAGCATACAATACAAGTGCGAATAAAATTGACACTTCTGATAATTCACCACACGAACATCTCTATATGCCCAAGTGTCTGAACGCATTGAATCTCAGCGGAATTCCTCAACATCGTTTGTCATTGAAGATTGGATCTCCAATAATATTGTTGCGAAACATCAATCCCAAGTTTGCATACTGCAATGGAACTCAACTTAAATGCTGTTCATTCGATAATGATCTCATAGAAACCGAAATTATAACAGAACTCACAAAGGAGATTTTGTTTTCATCCATAGGATGTCTATGGAACCCTGCGGTAATCTACTTCCATTCACTTTCACAAGAAAACAATTTCCGATCAGACCTTCTTATGCGATATTTATCAATAAAGCTCAAGGACAAACTCTAAATAAAGTTGCCATATAATTGGAAAACGTTGTCTTAACTCACATACAACTTTAGGTCTTTGAGTCACAATTCAACAGAATTTGGTTATCTTCACTCTAAAGAATACTCACAATCAATTTGTTGCGAAGAATTTCGTATACAAGCTATGATCTTCATTTATCATCTATATCAACTAACGTCCATCTGAAATCTCTTCTTCAAATATCTATATCGAACAATCTGATGGCCTAGCTAATAGATATAGATAATTTTCACTATTTGTAACTCAAAAACCACTGAAAAGTATCAATTGGAATTGGATAAAAAAGAACAGAAAAAAAAAATAATCACTATTTCTATTAGGTAGAATACTGAAAAATCGCTATTCGTTACTCAAAAACAATCACTATTTCTAACTCAAAAACCACTGTAAAGTATCAATGGAAATAAAAAAAAGAGACTCAAGAAAGAAAGAAGCACTATTTCTATTAAGTAGAATACTGAAAGCTTACTATTTGTAGCTCAAAAGCTACTGAAAATTGTATCTATATTACGAAAATCTTTTATTTCTCTGTCGGTCTGGTGCAATTATTGTAATTTACAAAAATAGAAATAATTTCTACAAGTTATCTACTGGAATCCAACATGCAACCTTCTGCTCCGAAGTTAGACGTCTTAGGCATTAGACCACAAGGATTACATTCCAATCTCTATAAAAAATAAAAATATATCACAGTTATATGATTCACACGCTGATTCTAAAAGCAGTCGTGAATTGAGAGAATATATATATCAAAAATTAAAATTAAAAAAAAATTAAAAAAAAATTTAGTTTTATTTTACTTGATGTAATTTGTGTGTGTTTTTTTTTTAATAAATAACAAATTGTCTTCCGTTACATACGCGAGGCTTCCGGAGCGAAGCGACGGGTAGCCGACTAGTTATAATAATAATAATAATAATAATAATAATAATAAAAGTACATTTTTACTTGTGCTGATTATTCATAAAAATCAAAATCGAAGCCGGCACACCTGTTTAAAAAATGTAATTAACACATTTTGACTAAAATTTCTAAAACTTGTTTAAATGTAAAACTATATACAATTAAATTTACATGAATAAAATTTAAAATTACAACGACCAGGTTTCGCGTGCGTACAGTCGACGCTTTTTCAAGTGAAGACCTAACATCATGTTTGGATTTAAATATTAAAGTCCAGAATATGTAAATAGTCCGTGCGTATCTCTCGTAGATAGTCCGTGCGTATCTCCCATAGGGGCAATGTGACGTGAAGCGGCTTGACGTTGATGACTTCGGCACTCTGGTGATGTCTTTTGAAAGCACTAATTATGGCAACCTTGATTGTTGTCGTCTCCTGTAAGATGTGAAGGCGCTATAATCCCAGATTTATTTATTTCCTTTTTAAATCATTAGCTGCTGTGAGAGTTGTTGTCAGGTGGTTATCTGTAACGAACCTCAAAGAAACAAAAATTAGAATAAAACATAATATAAGATGTTATTAATTCGATTAGTTGATATGAAAATTGGATATTTTATTTGAAATTTATATTTCTTTTCTTTTCGTTTTTCTTTATTTTCCTTTATTTTCTACCACATCCATATTCAGGTATTGAAGGTACCGATAAGCTGTTATTATAAACGTTCTGTAATGTAAGAATGAAATAAGATTCCATTCATTCTCGTTTATATTGATGTTGACAGAATGCGACTATTTTTGGTTGATCTAAGTTTATAGTATGCTTATGGGAGATGACATGCATGAACGTAAGGTAATCAGTATTTCGGTTCGTAATAGCCCTACGGTGCTCCGAGATGTGTTTTGTAACCGTGTCTGACCAATATATTGGCAGTCGTGGTCAATACTAAACCTTTCTTTTCAGTCTTTACATTTCTACCGTTTGCACTTAATAAGTTTTCCACAGTAGATCGAGTAGGTGAAGTGATGATAATAATATTGTGGGCAGCACAAATTTTACGGATCCTTGGAACAAATTGGAGTGATAGTCAATGGAAACATAACTTATATTGCGTTGGAACGGTGTTTCTGCTACTACGTCATTGTGATATATCCGTTTTACAGTGCGTTTTATGTGCATATGTATAAATTTGTTGAGGATAACCATTATTTAATAGCATTCGTCCTAGAATATTCAGTTCAGAGTTAAAAGCTTCTATTGGGCTGCTGAGATGAAAGGCCCTATTCACAAATAAACTTAAAAGGTTAATCTTGAATAATAATAATAATAATAAGCTCCCATGGACCCTACCTCCTCGCGGTGGGGGCGGGAACTACACTAGCTTTAGGGTAGCTAAATGGACCAACCATCTATGATGACGTCTTGTTCTAATATTGGTCATGCTGCATTGGGTGTGACGCTGGAAAAAGTGACCCGCGTTCGGGGGTTAGGCAGAGGCCTCCGTTCGAAAAATATACTACAGTCTTCCGCAGGTGGTGGTGGAGAAAGTGGCACCCCATTCTGTAGTATGGCTACCACAATGCCCGGGCAACACCATCCAACCCGAACGGTCGGAAGCGTTTTGTCTGTGTCAGAGCAGGCGACAACAAAAACTGGGAAACCACGCCAGCGCATCCGATGGTCATCGCAGATAAACTAGGATCTTATGCGCGACTTCTACACCGTTACACAGTTAGGGACTCATCTCATAAGGATACAGCAGACAGTCACTACACCACGCATTCACTACACGTTATCCATCGTTAGGACTTAGCGAACAGCGAGTAGCGGATCAGCGACGTTCCATACTAGTAAACAATCTTATTCCTCTATGCATACTTACACAAATTAGGGAAGAGGTCGCTGAATCCAACCACAGGACACCACACCCCACCCCACTAGAAGACATTACCTCTATGGCAAACACAGAAGCAATCTGTACCCCTCAGTACACATGCCCCAATAATACAACTAATGATATATTACAAGCAGCACATGATCATTTCTGCACTTAACGAGCACAGTACACAAGCACAAGCCCCACACTCAGGTCGCCACTCCCCAAAGTACACATATCAAAACAAATCTCCACAGTCATACACCATCTCAACACCACACTAACCCACAACATCTTGACAATATCCAAACATTAGAAGACATACACACAACACTGTACTGCGCTGCACAAGGAACCATTCGGGCACTTGGAATCAAACAACACCACATACATCCCCCTGCACAGTACAGTGTGAGTCTGGATACGTCTCCTCTATGGTCGTTGATGCGGCCCTCAAGGCGACGTCTCCAAGAGGGGACGTATCCAGACTCACACTGTACTGTGCAGGAAACAAAACAAAGAAACTTATGGGCCAGGTTAGAAAGATATTCAAGCACATAAACACTCACCCTTCACACTCAAACCATCATATCCAGGTTAAGGAATATCTCGACACACTAAAACAAAGACAGAGTGCACTGTTTGTATCTTTGTAATCTTATTGAAAGTGCACTCTGTGCAAACAACAGAACAACACTTTCCAGTAGAATGAAAAAAAAAATAACGGATCCCTTACATCTCCCTCTACTACACCGAACACAAACACTCCCACCAGCGAGACATTACATGAATACTGGTCGTCTCTATGGTCCAACCCCATCTCCCACAATGACAAAGCACCATGGATCACGGATAAACAACAACTGACTGAACACTTACCCTACATGTCCTTCCATGAGATTATTCTCGCAGACATACAGACAACACTAAAACATGGACATCTGGATCAAGAGGGTCAGGTCTCTGCATAGGAAGCTAGCTCTTACACTCACTGACATAATCCAACACCTAGAACATATGCCTCTTTTCCTCACACAGAGTGTCACATACCCACAGAGCAAAAACACTGAAACAGCATACCCTGCAAACTACCGTTCAATCACTTGCCTCCCGACACTCTACAAACTCCTCACTTCCTGTCTTGCAGACAAAATCTACACACACATGGAAACACATAATATCCTTTCCGAACAGCAGAAGGGCTGTCGCAGGAATTCCCAGGGTTGTTAGGAGGAACTTCTTATTGACTCGGTAATCCTGCGGCAGGCGCGCACGAAGAATAAGAACTTAAACATCGCGTACATCGACTACAAGAAGGCATTTGACGTAGTCCCTCATTCCTGGCTCCTACACACTCTCCATCTCTACAAGATACACGCCAAAATCACGGCATTCCTGGATGCCGCGATAAGGAGAGGTATTTTCCAGGGAGCCTTCTTGAGTCCTCTTTGGTTTTGCCTCGCCTTGAATCCACTGAGTCACATACTAGATAACACAAAACACGGTTATAGGCTTACTTCAGGCACTCTGATACCATACAAAATCACCCACTTCTTATACTATTAAACTGTATGCCACAAACAACTCACAACTTACTAATTTACTACAAGTCACCACGCAGTTCACCAAAGACATCGGGATGGAATTTGGAATCGACAAAGGTCGCAAACTGGGACCGCCCAATTCACACAGACAAAACCATGCATCACAACAGACCTGAAATCATACTTGTTGATAAGACCAACAAACAGACCTATCTCATTGATATTGCAGTGCCTATCAGCAAGAACAAGCAGAGAACTCACGCAGAGAAGATCAGTAAATACAACAACCTGCACATGAGCTCCAGAAGCAGTGGAGGCAGGACCGAGTACGTGTTGTACCCGTCGTCCTGTCCGCCACTGTCCTGTCCGCCTCACACATTGCACAGTCTCAGTGCGGCACAGTCTCCGCACTCTAGGACTTCATAAAAACACTTATGCACAACTCCAGAAGGCTGTGGTACTCAACACAACACGCATAGTTAGAAAAGTTATTCTTGCACACTTTTTTTTACACTTGACAATTTGTGCTTTGGACCCGCCATGTTGTCTTTGATGGGGAAACCCAAGGTTTGAAACTTTTCCATAATAATAATAAAGACAGGAAATATACTTTAATTAATTATACAAAATAGAGTAATAATAGGAAATATTATATCATCCATTATTTATTTATATATTTAAGTTTAAGTGAAACAATTAAAGAAGTTAATAATAGTAACCCTACTATTCAAATTAATTCTATATTAATTCCATTTTTTCCTTTTTCAATAAATCCTATTATAAATTTACATATTTTTTTATTTATTATACTGAGAAGACAATATTTTATACCACCAACTTCTTCTATCCATAACATTTTTAATTTCCAATATTTCTCTTTCTTTATTCAATTTCTCGCAATCAAAACTCACATGTTCCCAACCCTCTATTACTTTACAGCCCATTTTTTTCTACTTTTTTCTAGTGTATGCTTTTCCTCCATATGAATCACATTCTTAGCTTACTACATACTTCTTTTATAACATATTTTTCATTTTTGTACAGACATAATATGATCAGTTTATTTGCCAATTTAGAATCGTGTATGTGGTGAATGTAGGTAGCAGGGAAGCCAAACACTGCGACCATAGGTCTATTGTACTAACCTACGGAAATAACGACATATGAAGAGAAAGTCTGAGAAAGAATGGTGGGACAAGTGCAGGGGAAATGGGAGAACCCAGAGAAAACCTACCCAGCGCGGATCGTCGACATCACGAAATCCATACGAGAACCGAACCCTGATACTCAGACGTGAGAGGCCAATGTCATAGCGTGGCAGTATATATACGTACATACTGTCTATATGAAGTTCTAAGAAAATACATTACCTTAATGATTCGCTTTATGTTTCACCTCAGAGTGATTCCATACTTTAAGCTAAACAGTTATGTTAAGTTAAAAATTAACTTTCTTTTTATCAACAGCAAATTAAGAATCATTATTTTAATAGTTTTGAATGTTTCCATTTAATAATCCTGTTTATTAAAAGCTTAACCGAACATGATCTAATTTGGAGCGAAGCTGAACAACAAAATAAACTCCTTTCAATTCCTACAGCGAGATAGAGCGTGTTCTATTCAAGGCATCCATTTACATATCTATTATTATCAAATTTGTTATATACATTAGAACATTTTGGTAATACGTATGTATTATGTTTTTAAGTTTTGATAAGAAGAAATACCTAAGTCGGAATCCATTTTTTTAATTTATTAGAAAGTTTCACCTCCGTTACAGATAGGTTTTTACACAAAGCATCATAATTATAAAGCGAGGGTAGGAGTACATAAATTTATTGTGTAGTGTAATTCCGGATTCGGACCCATAAGGTAAATGAAACCGTTTATTTTTTTTCCCCGACATTCTGAGAGGATAAACGTTTTCATGGTAAAATATTTCAATTGAGGTTTTCTTTTTTTTTTTTTTTTTACAATTTTAATTTTTCAAAAATCGGGCTTACAAAATTTACAATATAGATGTACCGGTATATCTGTAAAATTGTTATAAAATTATGTTCCAATTTTAAATACAAAAACTCGTTATTGTCTTAATGTTTCGAGTTACGTATTCTTTGTTAATTAGTCAACATAATATGTTATATTTAAAAGTATAGAATTGTTTCTATTTAATTTTGAAAACTGTTCAATTTTTGTAACTGTTTGTTTTTGAGGAAATTCTATTGACTCTGTTATTCGAAATACTTAATAGATTATGAAGAGCTTTGAATTTTATTTAAATTTAATCTTACGTTTTTTATGTACGAATAATAAAATAAGTTTCAGCTTTTCCAAAGTTGGTATTTTCGAAGATGGTGAGAACGCCGTGAAATTGGTAAATTGTTTGAGAAAATGCGGAAGCGATTTAGCGAAGGCAAAAACAGAAATTCCAATTCATCTCCATGGCAACACACAAACAAAAACCCTTGTTTATTGGTCTCACGCACACATCTGTTACAGTGACTGTTCAAAATGCTACCTATCATTGTAGAGGATATGTTGGAAAGAAGCACTGTGGCTGCAAAACGTCCATTCGTTATCACCAGAAGATTTTGTCTATTTGTTAACCATTTTATTTAAGTATAGTATTCAAAAATAGGGGTCTAAAATATCTAAATAACTGCCTAAAGATCCTAGACATCCAAAATTTAGAGATAAGACGTTGACAGTGAAACAACAACGAGAAGCGAAAAGTTAACAACAATAGGGAAAAAATGTAAATTAGTAAATTAGTCGCAAACTTAGGTTAAAGTGAATGGATAAAAAAGCGTAAGAATGTGAATTTTGTTAATGGTTTTTATGACTGGAATGTATTTACCCCTTTTAGGCATTTATCTTAATAACACATGGTTTCGTTGCTATGTGTGTATTTTATCTCTTTTTTAAAAAAATGTAACTTGTAGTTTTGTTAAAACTATTTTTATTAATAAATGTTTAAATTTTTTCCCATCTAACCTTTGTTGGAAAGTTGGTTGATAAACTTCCTCCATATGCCTCAGGGAGGCTACAGCTTCCAGACATTCCCACTCAAAAATATTCGGGTATCAATCAGAAAGCCGAAAGTTTTGCATGCCAGTGGTTTGCAGATAAGGGACAAGTATAAAAGGCCGTAGAAACATCAAAGTTATGAGTCTTGGTAAGGAGTTCGGAACAGGCATAGAAATTGGATTCCGTGTCATTTAAAAGCTCTAAGAGAACGTTAATTTCAGCTCAAGTGAGAAATCCTTTCAGTGCTAAAGAAGAAGGCGAATTAAATGAACTCAATGAGAAATTAACTTCTCTCCGCTATCAAAGCAGCTGAAAACATTTGAGGTTTTTGAAAATCAAAAATGTAAAAGAAAAAAAAAACATTAGAAAACTACATTCAATCTATAAATATTAAAAAAAAAGAAAATCATGACAATGAAAAACTAAAATAAAATTATTAATAAAAAAACATACCATATGTTACATAATATAACATGTAAAAATATTGACAATATATGTCCAATAAATAGTTACCAATGTAGTTGTGAAAAAATCGAATACATAACGCAACAAAAATATTTGGGAATATTTAATGACAAGAAATTTTCTTGGAATGAACATTATCAATATGTCATAAAAAAATAAATACGTTAACATATCTATTCCACAATTTGAAGGAAATAATTCCTTTTAGACAAAAGATAATTGTTTTTAAATCTTATATAGATTCAATTTTAAACTATGGTCCAAATTGCTGGATATTCATAAATAAGAAGCAAACTGAAAATATTAATAGAATATTATTCAAAATATTAGATAAAGTTTTTATTAATTTCAAAAACAAAGGAATAGATGAAAAAAAATAGTACCGGTATTAGGAAAAGATTTAAAATACTAACAATAGAAGAAAAAATTTTTTATAATGTAATAATAAAAAATTTCTTTGATATAAAAAAAAAGAAATAGAAGTAAGGAAGGAAAAAAAACGAGAAATAATTGGCTGTACTCCTTAAATAACTATAAGATTAAAAACAATTATGGATATCATTTAAAAAGCCATATTATTTACAAATTATTTAAACAAATTAAGTGGGAAGATTATGAATCTCAAAAAATTAAGGAAATAAAAGAAAAATTAATTTCTGAAAAATTAATTTTTTATCTTATCTAATTTATTTTAAAACCTAGAGTCAATAAATAGCTTTTATTACTAATTATCGACAATATTTCTAGTTTTGATTGTTGTGTTAAGTTTATCATATCACTAATCAGATGTTTATTTTTTATTAATATACTTTTTTAAAAAGTTTTTACGTGTGAAAAAAAAATCTCCATGGCGTACATAGAAGACGAAGCCTTCACGATCTATGATAACAAGGGACTAAATACACCAATGTATTGCCGTTATGTTGACGATCTTCTCTTTCATTCACACCCATCCGCCCAAAATGAAATTTCAACAACTATTAATTCCATACATCCCAATATAAAATTTAAAATCGAAAAAGAGAATACAATTTCTAATACTGCAGTAAAACCTCGTTAAGTCGTCACCCGGATAAGTCGTCACTCCGCTTAAGTCGTCGTTTTCCTTTGGTCCCGACAAAGTCTCATAGGCAATAATGTAAAATAACCCTCTTTTACTCGTCACCAAATTTAATTCTACTCCGGATAACTCGTCACCCTCAAAAATGGCGAAAAGCACCTTTATTCTCAATTTTGCCTGCTATCTTTTCAGTCCCGCCCCTTCACTCTAAGAAAGCCTAGCCTTTACGGGGAATTTTCACGTGGGAAATTCATTTAGGAAATTACACACTTCTTGCTGCGACTCTTGTCAAGAGTAGACGTTTTTCTTGACCGCTACTGAGTGTGACTTTATTTCATAGCGAGTAAGCCCCGAAAATTTAAAAGCGATCGAAATTGTTTTTTTTCTTCCAAATGTAACTGCACTTCTTCAGCCTTTAGATCAAGGGATAATTCTTGACTTTAAACGAAAGTACAAAAAAATGCTTGTAAAGGACATGATAAAAGTCTTGGATAGGAACGAAAAGCTAGAAGTTTCGGTTTTAGATACGATTAACTATGTGCACAAAAGTTGGAGTTCCATTTCATTACAAAGTGTTTCGAATTGTTACCAGTAATCAGCACCTTCATCAATCAACACTGTTGGATTATTTTAATGCTAGTAAAACAAAATAAAATGTGATAAGTATAAAATGTGTTTTTTTTTTTTTATTTTCCACTCATTCATTTGCATGTATTGATTTCTGAAAATCTTCTTTTTTCTCACCGAATCCTACAGCAATTCATAAAAATATTGTATTTCAGTGTTTTTTGGGTTTTTTTTCAAAAATGCCCACTCCGCTTAAGTCGTCAAAAATGTTCGGTCCCTTCAGTGACGACTTAACGAGGTTTTACTGTATTGCATTTTTAGAACCAATAAAATGAACCAATAATTCCTTCTGTACCTCGGTACATCGTAAGGACTCGGCCCAACCAATTACATTAAACTTTCAATCCTACCGCCCCAAACCTTTCAAAATCAATAACATTAGAATGGCCGTAAACCGCGCCTTTAATATATCAAGTAACCTATCCGTTTTCATTAATGAAATTCAAAACCTTAGAGCCCTTTTTACCCAGAATGGATACCCCCCTCCCTTCACTAACAAGCAAATCATCAAATTCACACGAATGTATTACACCACAGAAAAGGATCCTAACATTTCACCCTGCAAATACATATCTCTTCCATTTCATCCAAACCTTTTTCAAGCACTGGGAAAAACACTTAAAACCCTAAACATAAAGCTTACTTCCTCCAGTAATAACACCATTGCTAAATTATGCAATCCCAACATAGCCAACAAAAAAACCAAAAAAGATCCATTGAAAAGCAAAGACGTCATATACAGCATCCCCTGTTCCAATGGTCACGGCTGTGTTTACGTGGGCGAGACCAAACAAAAGCTATCTAAACGCATTTACCAACACCGTTACGCCATGAGAACTAATGATAATAATTATAACACGGTATCTCATTCAAAAGAAAAACAGCACAACATTAATTTTGACCAAGTTTCCATTATTTGCCAGGAAAAGAAGGATTTCTTATGCAAATGTAAAGAATCTTACCATATCTTAACCAATCCACACTGTTACAACCAATTTCTGTCAGTCCAAAACATGGATAAATACGGCCTTCGCAAAAATAAAACCTATAGTAAACAATTTCTAAATTAAAGAAATGCAACACATTTTTTTTTTCCCTTACCCTTTCTACCCTCAAAATGGATTGACTCCATAGCACCTTCCTTCTCCCCCTCTTTTAAAAAAAATTTCTACCCCCCATCCAATCACAGCTCATTACCCGAAATGCATTAATTTTAACATTAGCCATGTAAGCTCATGTTTATCATTTAAATTTATTTTACCGGATGAAGGCCCCCCTTAACCTATGGGCCGAAACTAGTAGTTTTTTATCCTTTTAAACTTTGTTTGTTTTAAACTTTGTGACAAGTGCGTCGGCGTCGCAATTTATTAAGTAATTTTTAGAGCACGTTAAAATATTTTACTTTACGTGTGTTAAAACGTTTTCTAAGTTCCTGGATGGAGCCAACACACAAAGTCTAAAAAAGTTAAAAGTTAAAAAACATGAATATTTACAATTAAAACAAACTAGTTTCGCCCCCGTTAACGGGTCATTTTTTCATTTCATTATTTCGCAGTGCGTTTAGAAAACATTCCGAAATGTGAGAAAAACTAATAATTGACTAATAACGAGAATTAGCTTTTTGAAATTATCATGTTTCACAGTGATACTGCAAAGCTAATTGTCGTTACTTTCTCCTCCAAAGTTTTGATACAATTTACTATATTTAATCCTTTAAATTTAATTGATTTTAATTTTAAAAAAGTGAGTTGAAATTAAACATTTATTAAATGCAGATTTTCTTTCATGTTCTTTAAAGAAAACTCTCTCCCCATCAAATATAAATTTTACATTGATCGCTTCTTTTTATTTAACATAAACCAGATGAATCTTTTCTGTTCTTTCTGGTTCTTCCCAGTGTATTTCACTTGGGACTTTCAACTGAACTGTAGGCAATTCGCATTTCCCTTCCGTAGTCTTGGAATTCAGTTTCTGAAGACCCCATTACCCTCTCAGTGAAACCGTGCATGTTTTCTTAACATCGCGTTTGCCACTGATTCGAGTGGTTTTACGAGGGACCATCTCCTTTAAGTTCTCTTCATGAACTGCTTCTCTTTCTTCCACGGTGGCAATCTCTTGTCAAGCAGAAACGGGCATTTATTCCGGATAATCCGGTAGACATTTTTTTGTTTTATTTTTAATATTAAGATGAAAAATCTTACATCTTAAGAAATTTTCTACCCTTTTATTAAGATATCTATTAAGTCATTTCAAAATGCAATATACTGATTACTTAGATACATTATTTACATACTTATATTTTCAGTGATTTGTAAATCAAATCACACTTCCCATCAGAATAGATTATATTCAGCTCTGTTCTTTAAAGCTTCCTTGAAAATTAACTATTACTGAAATCTCGAAAAAGAAAGGACTTAATGTACCTAAAAACTGAAGATAATGTTCTAACCATTTTCAATTTTATAAACGTTAGCTTTTTTTAATCTTATTTATTCATAAATGTAACCTTTTGATTCCTGTGTAAATACTTCTATCCTTATTATCAAAACGAATTCATAATTTCAATTTTATTCTCTTTCTAAAACAAATCGATTTACATTCTGATATTACAGTATATTAATTACATTTAATTACATTTGAAATTATTTCTCAAAAATTGAGTCTATATCAAACTTTTTGATTCATTTTGTGCAGTTAGATATAACTCAGCTTCTCTTGTTGTCTAAAGCTAGGCGAACACGGAGCGATTTTATGGCAATATGATTGGGACAAGTTGGCCCAATTTGATTGCGGACAACTTTATCAAGCGCGAACACAGAGTTTTTCCTGAACCAATATTGCCGTGAATTTTTATGGTTACGGCGCTTCTCACTAGGGAGAGCTAAAGAGAGAGCGTGTTTTCGTACAGAATTGCTATAGTATTAAACGCCGTCCCTCTGTAGAAATCAATTACGATTCTTTCATTATCAATTGACAAAATGTTGTTGTTGGAATTATCTGTTTTGGGCCGACCCATTTTGATTTTAAGCCTTGTTTCTCAAAGAAAATGGCCGGCGTGAGTGACTGAATTTCGGATGTTCAAAGTCCCGCCTCCTTCGACGTCAGCATTGTCACGTGATTTCATCCGTTCATTTGATTCGCTTTCGTACCAGCAATACGTTGCGACAACTAATATTGGGGCAATATTGTTCCTTTGGTACCGACAATAAAATTGGGGCAATATTGTTCAGTTTGGGACAATCAAATTGGGGCAAACGGTTGCCAGCAATCAAATTGGGCCAGATTGTCCCAAAATATCGCCTGTGTTCGCCCAGTATAACTGTGGAAAGTAGCAGAATATTTAGGAAATTCTAATGTTGTTATTAAAAAAATAGCATTAATTTAATCCAAATTTATTATTTAAGTATCCAATACTTTTAAAAGCTTTTTGTAGCAACCTTACTATACCATAGAAAATAATGAAACACAGCCTCTCAGTATTAAATGAAAAATGATTTCCTGCAATTGATGATATCACAATTCTGATATTAATGTCACGGCAAACTAAATTCGCTAAATTTTAGATGATGAACGATGAGAGGAATAGAAAAAGGAATAATGAAACAAATAAACATAAAAGACATATACTATTATTGTAAAAGTAAAACAATAACTCGTAATAACAGTCAAGTACTAAAAAGCTCATTTTAACAGATAAGTAGGTGATGCGAGTCCTAAAACTCCCAATTCAAATTACACATTCCTTACGCCAATTCATAAAACGCCTGCTAGATTCTTTGAGGAAATATTTTTCTCTGTATTCTCAGTTTGTAGTCTACTATTCATCAACTGTCTGTTTTCCTAGATATCATGTACCAACTGGCTTCCTTCCCGATTGTCAACAAGTAATGGTGTCCCCTCTCTACTTCATTAAGTCGATATGTATCCCTCTTCCCACCACAAGTCAAATATACCAGCAATGCCTGTGATTGTTGTAATGCCTTTCTCGCGCTATAAATCACTTCCCGTTGAAACTTTGACTAGTCGTTCCTTTCTCCGTTACAAGGCTACGAATTGGCGAACTGAAAATTCCTATCTCCATCCATAGCTATTGTGAGATTAATCTATTTGTAGACAAGACATCATAATGATGTCGGACCAGCTCAATACAAAAACGATCATTTCTAAAGTTTCGACGAAAACGACTGACTTTGGAAATCCTCTAAGATTTAATCCTTTAATCCCGTCATTCAATTGGGAACATGTGAAGCATTTTGGAAAAATTTCATTTTCTCTTCCAGTTTTTGGGCATTCTGGACAGATCTCTATTTTCAATTAAAAGATCAATGGTATCACCCTTTACATTGCGTATGGCAATGCTTGAATTTGTAGCGGGTTAATGAAATATGTTATTATGTTATCTCTTGTCTCTGTTGATGATATCTGAAAGTTTGATCGAGCTACGAAGGATTCTATTTACATTTAAAGCTTCTTCACCGTAAGCAATATGGTATTTACATTCTCTGTTTTTGGTCTTGATTTTTTTTTTATATTCTTTTTCCTTCAACGAATATTCTTGACAGAAAATAAATACAGAAGAAATGAAATTACAAAGTTTTCCAAATCTATCTTTCAAGTTAATATTGTTCTTCACTAAAGTAAAAAAACTAAATCTTAAGTCAACATCAGTAAAGAGGCAGCTACATGAAACAGGAGTGAGGCGAATGGGACTCACTCTACCAGAAACTTGAATATATCTGAAGACGAAAGGAAAAAACTTACAAAAGTAAGTGAGTACTTCTGAGCACAGAACTTGATATGACTAAATATTTATTGTAGGCTAATGTCGGATACACGAAAATCGTAGTCATATTGTGCACTAATAATTTAATTTTGAGTTAAAGAGAACCAGTGTTAGCTCCTAAAAATAGTTATTGTCATTCTAGCTGCGTATTCATACTGCCCCTATATGTACTTATATATGTATACAGTACTGTTATTTTACAATAATTGTAAAAATTA
>JAFIDM010100261.1:0-12332 GCA_023159025.1 Thereuonema tuberculata | reverse complement strand
TTATATATGTATACAGTACTGTTATTTTACAATAATTGTAAAAATTAGAGAAGGCAATATGCAACTGACTATTCAAGTGTTTTTTATATTATTGCCCTAAAAACAAAAAAAGGAGAGTGTAATTGAACGATTGCTGATCGTACTATGAACTAATGATATTGTTTCTTAAAGTATGGAAACTAGTGAGTAAATGATATGTTTGTTGCAACAACCAGATAGTGCAATAGGAAGAGCATGGATTGCCGTCGTTGAAGACGAAAAATGAAGAATTGCATTCGTGAAAAATGAAGCGTAGAGTCTTGACGGAAGAAGACACAAACTCCGGCAGGCCTTATGCAAGAGAAATACTTCGGCATTAATGAATTGGATAGGTTGATGTATAAAGTTTCCAATTCATTCGATTTAAATGATTAATGCAAATAATGTGAAAGATATTTAGGCATTAATATTGTTTTAGTTTATCAATAGGGATTCTGAACGGATCTTCAATTGTGATAATAGAATTCGGAGATGGAACGTCCTGAGCCATATTTGGGATCAAGAGACTTTATCGTTCAGATTGGATCAAAGGTAAATTCCAAGGAACCCAGACGATGGATTTTGAACTTCTAAGGAAAGGATAATTGAATTGAAGTTTTTTTAATTTATGTATCGTCACAGAAGATGGAATTTTCATCAATCAATTATTACAAGAGTGATGTCAAGACTTTTAGTTAATACGATTATTATATGAAGACACGAATATTCTTGAATTACATTCAAGAATATGTTCAAGATTAAGGATTCATTTACAGTGAATGTTATTTAGTGACATAACAGACTTTACAATGGACATTATCGTTCAAAAAGGAAAAGAACTTTAAGAACTTTTAATTAACAAGTGATATGTTCATCGTATTATAATCTGTTGTGTGAAGATTTGTTAAAGCTAAAAAGGAAGAAATATATTCATAAGATTTATGATTGAAACTTAACTATTGATTTGTGTGTTTTCTGGGAACTTATCAAATATATCCATCGAATAAGATTATGATAGTTAATATGCTAATTCAAGTACACTGCTGAGTATCTCTGTTCAAAGATAACTAGTATATGATTCTCACGATTGATGCATATCTTTTCTAACGCATTTGAGTTAAATTTTAAATTTCAAGTACATTAGAGAAAACCTTATAAAAGAAAAAGTTTGAGAATATATTAATATAGACTAACAGAAAAGAATGGACTGTTAATACTTAACAATTAACAGCATTTACTATTAGAAAAGCATTGCACTAACATGGGATCACTTAACCCTTCAAAGTAACTTTGTATCATAATCAGGAAACTTTTTTTGTGCTGTCTTGTAAAGAATATATTAATCACATCACATTTAGTTTAGTATATTCTGGAAGATGTAGCCATCTGTAAGTAAATATCCTGCTTGACGTTTCAATCTATTGAAATTTGTATGTTTTACAACTAAACAAACGAGAGAGAGCAGTAATTATTCTGTCTGTGATAATTTCTTGTTGATTTTATTCTTGATCCATCGCAAGTTAAGTAAATTAGCCGAAGTTAAGATATATTAATGTTACTTCATTATATACTTTATTAACATTTATTTGATTTGCTACCCGAAGAAACACGTGGCATAGCAATTCTTAAAAGAGGTGATACTGAACTTAGTTTGGGGTTACATTGATCGTCACTTTTATTACTTTCCTGGTGGATTTTGCTGTCAAATATTAATGGTGAAGAGAGCAACTGAACCTTCTATATAAAAGGAGTAAAAGCACTCAATCAGCAATCGACATTAGATGAAACTGTAAACATCTCATTAAGAAAAACATCGCAGATTAATGAAACTAGTTGATTGAGACGGAAATCATTTTTGTAACAGGAAATTGGTGAATTTGTTAAATTTAACTGGAAATGTAAAGTATTTCCTAGAGAAAAAATGAGCATTATCAAGGCCAGGCAAAAGACCAAGAAGAACTGGAAGTGGTCCGATAAAAGATGACAGATGACAAAGAAGATGGTCATTCTTAGATGCCTTTGGTGATGTAATTATTTTAGCAAAACTATAATCTTCTTCAACTTCTAATGCAGTATTCACCGATGTAATACCTACCTCGATTCTTCATTTTAAAGATTCAAAGAAAAGTCAATCAATTAGGCAGAGTAAACACTTGAATTAATAGCAGTAATTAACTGAACGGAGGAAAACTGAATTATAAGAATGTCATTGATTCTTGATATTCTTGATTTTGTATTTATTTGTAGTCTCATGATTCAAAACACGATTATTGTTCTTATTGCAGTTTTTTTATTTTGCATGAAAAAAAGAAATAACGAAATGGTTTTGTTCCCAATATAAAAGAGCTACTATCTTTTTTTTGTAAGTTATCATAAATTGTTTAAATCACCAAATAACCCATACAAATAATCCACTTTTAATTTTTTTATTTCCTAAACTTAAATTAAAGGCGTGAAATTAAATATAACTAATATTTGAAATCAAGTTATGTATTAGGTTTATGGATTTTCATGTGCCACGACTACCAGTGTTTGACACCTATTTTTTTGTTTAAATTCATTAATTCCTATCAAAGGAAGTGAAATATTTTACGAGTTTTAGATTCATTCACGGATATATTTCTCCACAAGGATTCAGAGAGAAAGGTTTTCAGAAACATATGATGTACGGCTTTTCAACCGTAAATAGCATGCCAGGTTTGATGAAGATCCTTTCGACAGTGGAAAAGGAAGAACACATACATAAAATAATTCACTGGTCGCAAAAAAAAAAAAAAAAAAAAAAATGTTTTCGAGCCCTTACACCATTCCTGCTGATTCTTATGTAAAATGACCTCCTGAATCCGAATATATAACCCCGTTTTCCCCCATCACCCACCGATTTCGGGGGAGACCCCCCCCCCCATCTATTTTTATCACTTTTCGATAATTTGGAGGGATTAAAAGGATTATTTTAGCCTTTACATTTCTTCTGAGGGGCTAGAGAGGTGAAAAGTTCTAAAACATGAACATTTGTAGCAAGGAGGTAGATTTAGTGTGTGTGTGGGGGGGGGGGTGATTTGCTCCCTTAAATTATAAAAAAATCATTAAAAATGATCGATTCTTCCGGTTTTTTCGCCAATTTTTTACTTGTTTGTACATATTTCAACTTCCAGCCCCCTCATCCTCCCCCAAACACCCCCAAATAATAAAAATATATAGCAACAATATATAGCAATAATAATAAATTATTTAGCAGTTCGGAAGAGTCACTGGCGCTCTCAATACCTCGCGCGCATAAGTAAAAAGTAAAATAATAAATGTAAAATGTAAAGTAAAGAATAATGTAAAGAATAATAAATAAATAACATAAGTACCTTTATTTGGTGCTTGTTTTCCTTTTGAACCATGAGATAGAAGTTTCTCATACCAAAAACCAGCAGGACTCTCCTAACATGCTCGCATTCTACTTCCCTGAAAATCTCCTCTCGAACTTACTGATGTCTTGATGGAATCGTTCCCCGTGTTCATCCGAAACTGCACCTTAATTTTCAGGAAAGAAGTCCAAGTGTGAGTGAAGGAAATGCCCTTTAAGAGACATGTTATACCCCATGGCCTTGTACGCTGAAAGCAATTCCTCGACATGAGCGACATCATCATCAATTTTGTTATTACCCAAAAAGTTCTCATACACGTTTAGGAATGCAAGCCGAGCTCGTTTTTCTTTTCGATTCAGATGTTCAATAAAAGTCAAATCTTGGAAAAGTTGTCTAATCCTTCCTTGATTTTAGCCTCACTAAGACGAGGAAATTTATTTTCAAAAATTGAAATGCATCACCTGTCTTGTCCGTTGCTTTCACAAACTGTTTGATCAATCCGAGTTTGAAGTGCAAAGGCGGCAAGTAAATATTTTCCTTCGGGACCCGAGAATCGTGAACGACATTTTTCTGACCGGGAGTAAAACTGTCTCGCAGAGGCCAGTTCCGTACGATATAATGTTTGTCTCGGGCTCGTCTTTCCCATTCACTTGGGAAACAGCAGTATTTTGTGAAGCCTGATTGCAAGCCCGTGAATAGAGCAACAACTTTTAAGTCAGCGTAAAGTTTCCAATTATTATCATGATAACTGATTTTATCAAGGATTCGAATGATGTTTTCGTACTTCTCCTTATCTACAGAGTATGCAACCGGGGCTGATGGTAACTCATTCCCATTGGCCAAAAGGACAACTTTCAAGCTTGTCTTTGATGAGTCTATAAACAGTCTCCATTTGTCTTGGTCACATGGCATCTTCATTTCTATCATCCCCAATGCATTTGAATTAGGGCAGAACACTAAGCCTTCATCTTCCGAAAGAAGTAATTTCAGGGTTGACTGCCTAGTCCTGTAAGAAGAGATTTGTACGCCCTTTTCTAGAAGATTACACTGCTAAAGTCGAGATCCAAGAAGTCTTTACTCTTAGATTTAGATTTACTCCAAATCCCTGATGAGATCATTCAATTCATCGTGATCACCTCGTTACTCAGTCGAGGTGAGGTTGTCGATGAGTTGAACACTCTTTATCATCGGTGGACGTATCATTTGATGGCTCACAGTCTGTGGCTCACAGTCTTTCAAATCCGTTTCTGTCTCTAGAATATAGGTTTTGGGGGGCACAAGGATTGGCAAAGATTCGTTGTGAGGAACTGGTCTTAGAGCTGAAGGGATATTAGGATACTGAATTGTATGCTTACTATTGCTAGAGAACCCGACGGTGGAAGTCATACAAAAGTAATAATCTGCGAGATGATAGCGAGGTTCGCGCCAAATCATGGGCACAGCAAATGGCATTGATTTACGGATACCTTTAAGCCATTTGGTCAAGCTACTGCAAACTGTTGAAGCCCAATCCTTGTCCTGATTGCCAATTTGGCAATCAAAGTAAAATTTATAAGCAGTTTTAAGAAGCGGAGAAAGGGGTTTTCGTTGAACTTTTGAAGTCAATTCCCTGCAAACATAGTAGCAGCTATCGGGATGATTTTTACACTCGCGTGGCATAATTAAACAGAAAATCTTGATCGATATTAATCACAACTCACACTCACGTACTGTAATTCACTTGGAAAAAGCCGGAGTAAAAAAATATCTACTGTTTTACATAAATTAAACACCTCGGAACACAGAATCCTCGCCTAGAACACCGACAAATTTTCAAAGCATGAAACTTCCTGTGCAAACCTGTGCGCGCGAGGTATCGAGAGCGCCAGCGTGGTACAGTGACTCTTCCGAACTGTTGCTAAGGTGGAATGGGGTAAGATCGTAAACGCCATGAATTTATTCTAATACAGTGGAACCTCGCTATTCGTACACAATCCGTTCCAGGAGGCAGTTCGAATGGCGATTTGTACGAATGGCGAATCATTTTTTCACATAAGATATAATGTAAATTGGATTAATCCGTTCCAGACCCACAGATGATTGCTTATTTAAACCTCTGTAATAATATTTTAAGCATAAAATACATAAAAACTACGAAAACTATAAATATACAGGCCTCTCTTATTATGTCTTTCTTTTTCAGAATAGACGATATGGTTGATTTCGCAATGCCATACTGTGTTACCAGGTCAGAGACACGAGTTCCACTTTCAAACTTCGCAACGAGTTCTTTTTTCAATTCAATTGTCGTTCTCACTGCTTTCCTTTAAGGCTTGGTTGAATCTTTTTTGGACCAATGGCTGCAATATTTTTAATAAAAATAAAAAAAATAACAATAAAATAGCACAAAATTTCACGAAGCTTGCGTGGATGATACATAGAGTACGGAAGCTAGCACGAGACTGAGCTGAATCGCAGGGCAAGCGTACGAATGGCGAGTTGAATTTTACTTGAAAAAGTTGGACGAATAACGAGTTGTACGAGTAGAGAGGCGGACGAATGGCGGGGTTCCACTGTATAAATTAAATTATACAAGCTAAGAGATAGAAACCTGTATTACGGTATTATGAAGTGATCGACATAGGTATCTATCATTAAATGTGGGAAATACCCTATTTATGTTCAAATATAAAGTGCAGCTACTTGTACAGGACACATCTAAACTTAGTTGTCCAACAAAGTGCCGTCAGTTTTCAGTGAATTTTGTATCTTGAGTGCTTATTTTTGGTAAGTATAAAGAACATTGCTTAAAGTTTACGTTAAATAATACAATCCTTTTGATTCTTTAAATATACTGTGAAAAGCACTATTCCGGTCTTGCCCGAAAATGTTAGTGCACGGGTCAAGTTCGGAGCATTCGGCGGGCTAAGACCGCAGTTGCCTGCACTTTGCACGCGCTCACAGTTTTTATTACTTTTCTGGTTTCTTGCTCATGATTAATTTAATAATATTTTTATAAGATTCTTTTAGATCCAAAACCATTCGATCTTTATAAATAAGTACTTACTTACTTACTTACATAGTTACTTACTTACTAACTTTTTAACTAAGCAACTTATTTTAATGCGGTAAAAAGCATTTTATAAATGGCTTATAATAATTCCGATTTTGCCCATTACATAGGAAGATAGGTTTCAATACATTTTAAACAGCTGTTTACGAACTTGCCCCGTACATTGGGCAAGTTCGGAGTAGTTGTCATTTTTTACAATTTTCTATAAAAATTAAAATTTACAATGTAAATTAGTTTTTTGTGAATGCAAATTAGAGAGTATTAATTCCACTCCATGTTGGTATCAATGTATGTTAAATATTTTAAAACGAATTTAACAAATAAATGGCTAAATTCAAACTTAACAAAAACCGGTTCGAACTTACCCCACTCCACCTTACATATTTTTGTTATTGTTGCTAGGGGGTGTTTGGGGGAAGATGAGGGGGGGGGGGCTGGAAGCTGGAATATGTAGAAAATAAGTGAAAAATTAGCGAAAAAACCGGAAGCATCGATCAAATCCCCCCCCCCTCCCCAAATCTACCTCCCTGCTACAAATGTTCATGTTTTAGAATTTTTCACCTCTCAAGCCCTTCAGAAGAAATGTATCCTTTTCATCCCTCCAAATTATCAAAAAGTGATAAAAATAGGTGCGGGGGGGGTGGCTCCCACAAAAACGGTGGGTGATGGAGGAAAATAGGAGTTATATTCGGATTCAGGAGGTCATTTTATATAAGAATCAGCAGGAATGGTGTCAGGACCTATTTTCATGCAGACCAGTAATAATCTTGTAACGCTTTTGTCTATTTTTCCGGAAAAATAGACAAAATTTCGATTGCTATTTCGAAACGGTTCTCGTAGAATTTCAACATAGTGCTTATAATATTCTGAGTCTTAGATAATTAGAACACTCGGTATATAAACACGTTGGATTTCATATAATTTAAAATCATGTATTTGCATCATCAGCACTCATCATTTCTTGTTTTTCAACCTGAAATTAATGTATAAAATAAATATTTAGCCAAATTGAGTTATGATCTCTGGGGTCCTTCTCTTGTTAGTTCAAATAGAAAAATGTAAACATTCCCAAATAGAAGAAGAAGAAGAAGACGACTTTCAACAGAATTGGTTTGAAATACTTGTGCTTTGGTTATAAATCCCAGCAGACATTTCTGAAACCATAAAAAGGAAACATAAAAATTGAGTCAAGAGATTCTCTAGATTTTTCTTTTTTTTTTTGTTCTTTTCCTGAACATCAAAAGCTTATTCTTGGGAAATGCGATTAGGATGATTTTGAGCGAATGAAAGGAAAGAAGGTAAAGAGAGAAAGAGAAAGATAAGAAAGGTAGGAAATGAAAACAGTTTCCGGAGGTGAAAAAAAAGGGTTTGAAAAAGGAAAATGAAAAAATGAAAAATTTAAGAATAATGAAAAGAAAATCCATGTGAATACAAGCGTAAAGAACATGCATGCAAACAAAAAAATAATAGAAATTGATTCATTTAAGTTAGATTCGCAGCTTATGTAGTGATATTTCATGACAAGCAAAGACTTGATTTTGTGGAAGTCATATATATCGTATAATCGAATACAACTCAATGGTGTGTTCAAGTAGTACGTAACATTCGCGTTCAGTCGTGTATAAAATTCACAGGGAAATCGGATATTAATGCAGTTTGAACGAGTATATTCTACCAAACGATAAAAGCCAATATATAAATACGAAATCTTTCGTCATTTGTACGTGTTAAAGTTGTTTGGAGCGGTGAAAACTAGGAAAGAAATATTGTTGATGATTTTTTCTAATTATCTAGAATTATGTACAATGCAGTCAATTTTTTTAAAAAAGCTCAACTCTTTTAAGCATTATTTAAATAGTCAAAAATACGCTGGTTTTTGAGTAAAAAAACTGCTGTCGCTGACCTCGGGACTGATAATTTCTCGGCATCTCTAATAAATGACTAAAGAAATTCACGGTAATTTTTAAACACACACACACATACACGCAAATATATACGCGCGCGCATTATGTTATACTGATACTTAGGATGAATAAATTAGGATGTATATAGATAATAATTTACATTTTTTGTCGTAATTATTCCCCAAAGTGATGATAAACTTTTTATATATTCTCTACATATGATATCAGTAGGGCCTATCTACATTAATATACGTTGTCAGTAAATACGTATTTATATATTTTAAATTACACTGATCCAAAATTATAATTCTGAAACATGGAAATTAATGTGCTTAGTGTTACAGTTATTAATGAATGCATATTTTTAAATTTAGGGGAGATCCGTGTATTGTGGACCCCCTATGCAAGAATGCTCATAAAACTTAAATTATTAAAATAAAAAGATTTAATTTGTTGGCTGCTCATAACAATTGTATAACTACATGGTTCAAACGTGATAAAGTACTCTGGTAACTATTAATAATTGCAGGAAATATTTTTTTTTTTTATTTTCGTGTCGGTAGTCCATATTACACATACGTTCGTGTAATATGGACCGAGTAAACCAAAAACAAAACATAACAAGAAATTAATTAAAATAATTTTTAAAAACAAGCTTTCATTATAATGCACTAAACAATAGTCATACTGTAGGCATGTGAAGTTTCACGATTTTATTTGAATGGTTTATGAGATACGGTGATTTTAAAATTTGCCCCTCTTTACCCCCATTTAAAGGTCGAATTTTGAAAAATTTAAATCTTAAAAATTGTACGACTTGAATTATATTATTCAAGCCCTAATTTGTGCTAATTATTTAAAATATTAAATAAAACAAGCTTCAGGCTCTTAGTAATATGCGTAGCAACCAGTGGTCCATAATACACAACAGCGCACGGTTCATATTACACGCATAGATGGAGCAACATTGTTTCCAATCACATATCGCTATGCAAAATGGCGCGCATAAAACACATGTCTGGATTATGAACAAAATAAGTACATTTTCTACTATTAACGTGAAAATTACATTAAAATTACCTAACAGCAGAATGAAAGTACATTCATTCTAACATACCTGTAACATCCATGATCCTATAAAACGGAAAACACAATTTAATACTCGTCCAAATAAAGGCACACATGTACAAGTCACCTCCTGCTGTGGATAACAATAACATTCACCAAAGGCAATAGGATGGTTTTGCCATCTAATGGTGAACAGATAAATTTCAACATGGTCCGTATTACACAATGCTTCATAATACACGGATCTCCCCTATTTATTTTTAATGTAAATGTTTTATAGGTCACTACTGTCAAAATATCCCGAGCATTTTGAAATATTTTACAATTGATAAATATGTAAAATGCATTTTTTTTACATTAAAAAAATAGTTGCTCATATTCCGCCGAATGGCCTTGCGCACTTTTCCCCAGGAGCCATGTTCTAAAGTAGCTGCTGCCGGGGCCATGATGCTTCACTAAAATGACAATATTTTATTGGAAATGTAAAGCCCAACACTAAGTTGTCAAATGACTATTGTGTCCTTTTGTTTGATTAAAAACTCACATGTAATTTTAGGTCATCAAAATACACTTAAACAACTATCAGACTACATTTTTAAAGTGAAATTTCGCTGACTTAACTTAGACTGGCGAGTACAGGATGAGGAATGTGCTTGGAAGGACCGTGGCTGAGGCTACGAAGAAACGCTACTATTTGTTGGAACGGAATAAACTATTCTCTCTTGCCGATATGTTAAACAACACTTCAACCTGCTCACATTCCCCAATTGTTCATGTTCCCCAATTGTTCATGTTCCCCCGACTTCCCTACCCATATAATGGCTTTACAAAATCCTGTCTGTCTGATAAACAAAATACATAACTGATTAAATACAAAATGCATGTGACGCTAGAATATCACAGTTGTTAGCGAACATGGAAACAGACTCCACTTTTGCAGTTATTGCAAGATCAATTCAATAGACAATCTTGCCTTAAGGCCAGTGTCAAAGAATCTGTACAAAATACAATAGGTGTGCTCATGATAATTTCTTCAGACCACATTATGGCAACTGTACATAAAATACTATAAAGTATTTAAATTTGATAATTTAAAAAGTATCAGAAGTTTCATTAATTTGGTATTAATTTGGTTTGGTCATGTTAAAAGAATGAGTGATGAAAGACTGCCCAAAATCGCTTTTGATTACAAAACAAATCAAAAAAGGAAACGAGGAAGACCACGAAAGGCTTGGATGGACGATATTAAAAAAGTAATGAGGATTAGAAGTCTGGAAGAGGAATGGACCCTTGACCGGAAGACCTGGAATAGACTTCTTGCAGATTCTTTCGGAAGGCGACACCTGACGCCATGAACCGAGTTTATATATATATATCAGAAGTTTCATTTTTACATTATTTTATTTTCGATTCTTAATAAAGTGGCAATGTCTTTTTAAAATCCACATCTTCTGAAAGCTGGAAAACATTTTCATAAGAGTTGAGACCGTCAGTCAATTTTAATTCTCGAGCTATTATTTGAGCGGGAGGACTGTTCGTACTTGTTATAGCCGTAATTGAATGCTGTTGTAAATCATTTCTGTTTACTCATAGAATAGCAGAGAGCGAAATGAAATACAGTGGAAGGATTTCACCTCCTTCGTCCCAAGGAAGGACTATTCTGTGATCCCAATTCCAATTCAACAATTAAAAATGCATATGTTAAAAAAGCAATAAACCTGACAGGAAAGAAATACACTTTATATAATACAATCAATAAAGATTTAATTGAAGCATTAAAAATACTTTACAGTTCGAAAAGTGTTAAGTTCTATGGCAATCATTTGTGGGATGTATCTAATTGTATATTGAAATATCATCTGCCTTATTTCCAAGAATATTGATAACACATCTGATAAAGATATTATTGTAATTACAATGATTACCATATGGAACCGTTGAAAGTCACAAGATATATAAAAAATATATATATATATTTTTTTTTGGTTTTCATTGGTAATTCCTACTCAAATCAATCTAATTAAAATAAAATGTAATGCCTCAAAATGCCTGAGGACCCATCTGATGATTGTTAAATATTTGATCGATACTATTCTCACTGTAAAATACGTTTACTGATTTTTAATTGTATTTTCTTCCATGTTATTGTTTTAATACTGAAATTTATTATCCATACCTTTGAAACAAAGCAATGCTGGAAACTTCGATGGTGTTGCCAGTCTAACGTCATTGTAGCATAATCTTGTTTCGATTCTTTGGTGCATTTCAGATCAAATTCTCCGGAAAAAGAATCGACGCACCTTTGTTCTCTCTGCATTTTATTACTTTCGATTCTGTTTCCAATAGCTTTGGTCTAAAGCGTTCTTCTCTGACTTTCCCATCGAAGTCATTTATTCGACAATTATTTTTTTCTTTCTTCTTCGTTATTTTCAGTCTAATGCTGAATTGATACTTTGATTTATTATTTATTTTTTTTATTTGCCGAAAGCTTTCTTCCAATTTCTAAAAAATTGCCATTTTTTTATTTCTCAAATCTAAGAGCCATATTCAAAAACCTCAAATCCATAGAACTGCCAATTTTTCTATATTTTTTTTATTATCTTCTTGAAGAATTTCCTCAAAATAAAATTAAAAAAAAGTTTGCCTTAGTTCGCCAGTTTCTTATTGCAATATACAGTCAGACCTCGATATAAGGTCACCCCGCATATAAGGTCACTTTTCTAAAGTCCCGGCTCATTGAATAGGAATTCTATGATATGAAATATCGGATATATGGTCAGGTCTTAAATACCATAATCGCATATAAGGTCACTTTTGTCTGTGATTTCAGTGCCACACTGATTCAATTCCAAGAATTTTTCCGTGGGTACGATCTTTTATCGGCGTCATTTCTCCTTCTGACGGAAGGGACAGCTTTCCCACGCCTGGACGAGT
>JAFIDM010100260.1:0-31027 GCA_023159025.1 Thereuonema tuberculata | reverse complement strand
CCCCCCCCCCACACACACACACATCAAATTCCGGGCCCAGGTACCAAATGAAATACCGGGCCTTTCCCAACCCCCTCCCCCCATGTTATGAAAAAAATCATAAATTCTTAGCCAAAAATTTCGCGAAAATACCACACGATTTCATACTTCTACAGAAGGGGTGGGCAGGTGCTGTGGGACCAACTGACCCCCCCCCCCTTTGTGGGGGCCCTGCATGGCACGTTTAAAGTGATTTCTAAGCAACATATCACAATGTTTCATTAATAACAACGTTGTTCGGAGGTTTCATAATTTGGGACCGCCGTTCGGAGTTTTGCCGAATATTAATTTATTAATAATATAATTATTAAATATATTAATTATAATATTGCATTATGCAATGATTAGGGGACTTCTGAACACAGAAGAAGCGAAAACATCAAATTTATATTTTAAATAATTTTATCTAAATTTAATAAGCGGATGAAACTTATCATCTGCTTTCTTGTGTTTTTTTCCCCCCTCTTCTGATTTTCTTATAGCCTTTGTATTAAAATAATCATCAGTATTATTTGTTATATTTGATTTCAATAATAACAAGAATAACATTACATTTAATTATATAATAAATATTTATATATAATAATATGGAGAAAAAGAAATTAAACAAAATATAGTTAATGTGTAAATCAACTTTCGACTATCCTCAGGGTAAGATTGCAAAATCAATTGGTCAGAAATAAAAAATAATAATCACAATACTAAGCAGGGCACGGATTCTACCTAAAGCTGTGATAAAATGAAGTTGTTGTTGGTGTTTTTAAGCAAAATAGATTTAAGAAAATTCGATTCTATACACATTAACTTTTTTATATTGAAGAAGCGGAACTCTCATTTATTTAAATCATCTATTATGCTGATAGTTTAGTGGGTGGGGGGGGGGGGGGGAAGAAAAAAAAGGGGGGGGGAACCCCCCCCCCCCCCCCTACCCAGCAGCTCTGACGTCCGCTGCAGCGGGCAACAACATTTTTTCTAAGAAAAACCAAAGTAACTACCACCATCTATTAGGAAATATTTATCACTTTCAGGGCCGCCGTTAGGAAAGACAAGATATCGCCCAATCGAAATTACATAATGTTTTAAAAAAACACCTTCATACATTTTAAAACAGATATTTTATTTCAATATAATACTGTATAAACATATAATTGTTTTCAGTATTTCAATACTGTTTTTTTTTTTTTTTTTTAACTATAGGGCTACATAGATCTATAAGTACATATTTATAATTTAAAATAAAAGGTTAATTAAATTGTTTATATTGAATAACAAATTATAAAAAATTTCGATTATTTGAACCTACCAATGATACTAAAAAGAGATTATTTTAATTTTAGATTTTGATTCTGTTTTTTAATATTGCAACAAATTATAAAAAAATAATAAGAAAAATTTAACGGCCTGACTTAAAGACCTAGGGTCCCTAGGCACTTGATATTTGCGGTCCCCCCCCCCCCACTCCCGAAAATCTACAACCAAAAAAAAACCAAAAAAAACGGAATCTCCAATTTAACAACCAAAAAAGGAAAAAAAAAAAAAAAATACTGCGGGGCCCCTCAGCTGGCTGGGGCCTCTAGGCCCGGGCCTTCTTGGCCTAGGCGGAAATCCGGCCCTCCTCGTTCTGTTCTTTAAAATAACTTAATTAAGCCAACACACCAGACTGAATTAAAAATATATATTTATAAAAACACAAATTACATGGTTTCGGAGGAGATATGGCCAGAAAAAAAAATCAACTTTTCTTTAATAATATAAAAAATGGGCCCTATAGTACGTAAGTACCATTATCTATAATCGATTGCTGGTGTTGTCTTTTCATTTCTTTTCTGTGTGTGTGTGTGTGTGTGTATGGTTTATTTTTAACATGTAGTTGTCGTTATATCTATTTGCTGGTCATTTCGAAATGGAAAGTATATTTTTTTTTTTTCGATCATATTGCCAAACGAAACTGGAAAGGTATCCTATTCTCATAATTCTTCTTACCATATGTAGAAAATAGACACAATAAATCTTACAACTTCTTTTACTCGACATTCTATTTTTCGTCCTTACGATAGGATTTCTTCGGGAATCTCAAATGATACAAAATATAAAATTAACCTAACCTACTGTTAACTAAAAGGAAAACGATTTTGTTTTTGTTCTTTTAAACGGCATCAGGCAATACGTAAGTACCATTCTTTATAATCGATTTCTGGTATGTATTCGAAATCTGTAACCCCTCCAAATGTGTAATAAAAATTTTATATATATATTTTTACAATAAAGATACATTGAAAATAACCAGCAATTTACAGTCATTCATCTATTGCCTTTTTTTGTTTTTGTTTCCATATCAATTACTTATGCTTTTGTTTAATTACAAATAATGTTTTTAAAAGAATATGCTATTATTTTCTTATTTTTGATTGGTATTGATTTATATTAGTGCTATTTATAGTAAGTAACAAAAATATTTTTAAGAATTGCAGTGGCTTTATTGTTTTTAATAAAATTTTAAAATCTTTGTTTTTGATGTATATTTAAAACTTTATGTCTAATAAAATTGATAAAATTTAATGTAACGTTTTCAATTAAAGTTAAATTCCTTTCCTATGAAATTGATGAATATCATTTCTATTCGGAAACTGCATGAAGAAAGTTATATTTTGAAAAAAAAAAAAAAAAAAAAAGGATAATTTCTGTTGCATCTGCATTTTTTATATTTGGAGATAGCGGAAGAATAAAAATAATCATTTCATATATTTATATTTCATTTATTCTCTTTGTGAATTTTTTTTTCCAATTTTCCTAATTTTACAGATGTCAATTTCCTAGAAAATCTTCTTTTGTCGATTTTGTTTCGCAGTTCCCTCTTCCCAGCAAAGTCATTAACACATTGGTGTGAAGTAATTAAGAAATTTCGAAACGGAAGGGGTTCTCGACAGCATTTTTATTGCCTGGAAATTAAATTTGTGGAATTTGTAAATATTACATCTATGTATTTTTTTTTTGTTTGAATAATATAAATATTTAGATGAAAAGGATGCGTATATATTTGTTTACAATGATCATTTTTTTGGAAAAAGAATCATAAGTAATTTTGATGTAATTATAGATTAAATGTAACAATTATAATAATAATCTAATAACCTAATTATAAATTTGGTATGGCACGACTCGTCAGTTGAGTAAATTTTTTGAGGATATTAATTAATAGAAGAAAGAACTGAATTTTAAAATGGAAAAAGAACACACAGGGACGTCGGAACAGGGGGGGGGGGGGCAGTGGCTATATTTCGCCCCCTCCTTATCAAAAAAAGGAAAATATATGGTACATAAGATATATGATATAAAATATACTATGGTATATAAGAAATACAGTATAAGGAGAAAAAACTGTGGTAAAATAGAGCCAAATAATCTCTTAGAAAATTATCACATTAATTCTATCTTTAAAAATTTTCAAAATACATTCATACAGAAAAACAAAGTTAATAAAAATTGGGGAATAATTAAAACAATGGATGAAGATAATCAACGAAGTAATTCCATGGCTATTCTATTTCCTACTCATAATGATATATTAAATATAATTAATAAACCAAAAATGCATTTCTCACTTGTCAGTATGATGTGATAATATAACTATTAGTGAGATTAAGGATTTTAAAGATATTATTGCCACTTTGTTGGTAGAATTATTTAAGAATATTTTTACAACTGGTATCTTCCCAAACCTTTGGGAAATTGCTCATATTATCCCAATTTTTAAGGGGGGAAAATTTAAGGAATTTGAAAACTACAGACCCATTTCCCTACTCACTAATATATCTAAGGTTTTTGAAAGTTATTTGTCAAAATCAATTTATAATTACATCTCAAAAATGAATATTTTAAATAATAATCAATATGCTTATCAACAGAACAATAGCACGGTTAAATTACTAATCAAAGTTAATGAAAGTATAAATGAAAATTTAAATAATGGGAAAATAATTTACATAGTATTCATTGATTTCAAAAAGGCTTTTGATAGCATTAACCACAAATTATTACTAAAAAAGTTAAATAAAATGGGTATAAGAGGAAATATACAAAAAATTTTAAAGAACTATTTTAAAAACAGAAAATGTCGAATAAAAATTGACAACTTATTAAGAAATCTATATAATATTCATTCTGGTGTACCTCAGGATCTAACTTGGGACCCTTGCTCTTTATATTATACATGAATTCTACAAATAACTGTGTGAAGTATTCTAATATATACATATAAGCCGACGACGTTCTACTAAGCAGTGATAAAACTCAAACAAATGCATATAATTTTCTTCTTATTAGAGACCGGCGACAATAAGAGGCTCGGCGTTTATTGGAGCATATACGGTATATTAAAAAACAAATAATCAGCGATGTAATTGATGAGGAAATAATAATAAATTTCTAATTTTATTTATCTTTATTTTAATTAATTTTATATAACAATCGATCAGCACCTATAACACAGGTATACATACATGTCTTCATAATTTTTCATATTAATTCAATATAAAACTCCTTTATTTCTTCATAAAACATCTTCTTTATTGCCTAGACGATGTTTCTCAGAATTTATCATTCTGCTTTATCAAGCCTTTTTTGAATATTTTACATTGAATAATAAGTAGGTATCAATACATTGTTATTTTCATTGTCAACGAATATGACATAATTAAAGGAGTTTTTTATACAGGTATACATTTTTATAGGTATACCTAATAGGACTGGTGAACTTTAAAAAATAAATAAATAATAAGTATGGTTTTGGCTTCGTCTACACATAATGTGTGTACATAAAGGTATATTCAATTCTTATGTCTTTATACAAATAATGCAGTAATTTTGACAATGCTATTTTGGAATAAAAATAAATACCGTTATTATTCTGTTTAGATTTTTGTAATATTCCCAAAGAAGTATGTTTTGTGGACGTGGTCATTCACCTTAACAAATTGTCACAGTCCCTCTTTGTTAGGGGGGGGGGGGATGCGGCTTTTTTATTTGAACCAGGTAAAAATCTTTCTTTCCAACTCGATCGGAATCTCCTACACATTGGGACTGGGTTTCCCCTTTGAAGCACCGCAAAGATACAGCGACTTTTTGGAAAAGACGACCCTTCTTTCAACTAACAATGATGTGCGAATTTTAGGGATTGGGGTTTAAATAGGCCTCCTACCTTACCAGATTTCTTATTTCATTTCGAGTTTTTCACCTGAAGACCATCGTTTCTCTACAATCTCTAGCAGCAGCAGTACACGTGATAAAATTCTACAACACTTGCTGAGCAGAAAAATTTATTTCAGAGGTATGTTTGAAAATATTTATTATTATTATTATTATTATTATTATTATTATTATTATTATTATTTTTAATAAAAATATATTTGAATTATTTACAGTGAGAGTCCTCTAAGAAATATCGTAACGACTTACAATAAAATTGACAGCATAATAACAGCGTAATTTCAATTTAAGTGTTATGTAATACAAGTATTTGAGTTAGAGAAAAATAATTGTTTTTTTATTAAAAATTATGTACTTTGTACACCAATAGCATCTTTTAAAAAAAATAATTCAATCAGATTTGTTAGGGATTTTAGGTTCCATGCAATACATTTATAAAGCTGAATATTAAACTGGTTTTAAATGCTTATTTTATACCATATTTAATATGTAGATAAGGATCAACGAAAGAGGATTATCTCGTTATATTTGGAATAATTTTGAGCTTTATTGTCTTTATCCTTCGTGTAAAGAGGCACACGCATTGTGTAAATGCATTCATACGATACATAAAAAAGAAACACAAAATGAAAATGGCGAAAAGATTTCCAAGCAAAACTTGATTACCTGTATTCAGAATGAATCGAAATTAATATTACTTAGTGCCTTAATATTAGAAAAAAGTACAATGCACCGGCATACTTTTTTCCGAATGTATTGTTAAATAAAGGCATATTAATAATCAAATGCTTCACAAAGCAAATTTATGATTTCAAATTTCCATTACTGCATTGATTTAATTATAAACATTTTATTGAAATGTGTGTTTATTGAGATGACATTGACAAAATTATTATTATTATTAGGAGTAAATGAAAATCTTTTATTTTAATATCACTTTTAAAATCTTTATCTTTCTTTTTCCTTAATTAAATAAGATTCACATAGATTAAATTCTATAAAACAATTACTGAAAGTAAACATGCCTAATTGATTTCTGATTTCAGTTTTGGAAAACACAATATTAAAATAAACCCTTTATAAAGTTTCAAAATAGCTGACAAATATTTCAATCACCTTTAACATCTAAATTGAATTATTTCATTTAAATGAAGTAAATTCGGAAGGAAGAATATAGGTTAAAAAGATAATTCATGATTTTAAATGTACTGTCACTCAATAATCTTAAAAAATCTAGGTAAAGATTAAAAAAAAAATATTTGAAGGAAAAATGAAAGATATTAGAGACTAAAAATGAAAAAGCCTTGAATAGGAAAAATGAATGATCGAATTGAAATTAAGCTCTTAAAGCAACTTTCTTTTACAAGTATCATCATCGGTATTAGAAAACAGTTTCTCGCAAAAGATGTTAACTTTCTAACAAATAATATTAAGTTGATTTTGTTGCGATTTTGACTCTACTTGAGATTAAAAAATTAAAATGATATGTTTCCATTTTATCTTCAGTTCTTAACTGAACTCCATGCATGCGTGTGCTAATAAATAACTACAAAAACCTATAAATACTCAAAACACTGCATTTTAGATCAATCAATATACGGTCAATTCTCTTTTAAGGTTTAATGCTTCTCCATTCCTATTTGACTTTGGCACCTCTATCTACTAAATTAATCTTAATTTATAATTCGCAAATACAGATATGTTATCTCTAAAATTCATAGTATTTCTACATTGTAATAATTAAAGTTGAGAATTCCAATCATCTGTTCCAACTAATTCAAATAATAATATGTGTCAAAAATACGTATATGTATTTATATTTCCGAAAACCTGTAACACCTAACTGCATGAAAATAGGAAAACTAAGCCATATTTCATGATAAATTTTACAATAAGATACTGGAGGAAATCCGAATAAAGAAAATTCAAGATTTTGAATTCGCTCACTAAAACCACAGGCACTTTATCTGATATCCGGCATCGTTTAACAAAAGACAAATCGATCAAGAACAAACCTCGGCGTCTATTTATTAATCAAAATAATAATAAAAAAAATCCTAATTTGGCGATGCGAGTTTTGCTTTTTTTTACTGAAGATCTCATTCATTTATACGTTCTTGACTTCTCTGTTCATTGAAGCAACTTATTCTATTTGAAAAGATGCAAAACATCAGTGTATAACAAGACATTCGAAATAAATCAAAGCCCATTTTCTTTAAAATGTCATTTCTTAAGTTGCTTTTATTTATTTATTTATTTATTTATTTATTTATTTATTTATTTATTTATTTATTTATTTATTTATTTATATTTTTTGGAAGTCTGAAAACGACAAATCGAAAAGCTTTTAATAATACATTAAATTCTATTGTTTACTGAATGGATACAGTACAAATTTACAATACAATAAAATGATGTTAATTAGATACTGAAAATCTCATAATTTTTTATTCATTAATTTTTTAAAAGGAATTAATACAATAACTTAAAAGTAGCCCCCCCCCCCCACTTGTAAAAATGTTCCGACGTCTGTCCCCACAATCCCTACATTTTAGTTTATATACAACTCCAGTAATATTGAGATTTATATCAATTTTTGATCTGCTGTATTTCGTAAAATCAATTTTTTTTACCATTTGTTCTAATTATTTTAATTTTATTTTTCTTACACATTTCAGTAATTGATTTGCTTATTTTAATATTTTGCTGGATCTTTATAAATTTCTTGTAGTCTTTGTCATTTTTTAATGAGTTGTTTACAATATTTTGTTTTTTGTTTTTGAAAAATTTTGTAATGCAGCCATTGATAAACTTTTCTGAGTATTCATTCATAATTAGTTGACGATGGAAATAAGGCACATTGTAAAGTTTGTGAAACTGACATAAGAGCTCGTAGAAGTGATTTAAAGAAACACAGTGAATCATTAAAGCACAGACAAAATATATCGAAAATAAGTGATCAGCAAATGAGCATCAAGTCTGTTCTATTAAAGAAGGAAGATAAACTTACTAGTTTGAAATTCGTCTTTCTGTTTATGTTGCCTGCCACTCTTCTATTCAATCCATTGATCATTTGAGTGAACTTCTGAAAGCAGAAATGCCGTCAACTTCTAGCGCAAGTTCCTTTAATTTGCGGTTGCACAGAACCAAGTGCAGTGCTCTCATCAAGAAAGTTATAGCACCAGTCCTGCTTAGTGAACAAGTGAATGATCTGAAAAATACGCCATTCTCTCTCATTATACATGAGTCGACTGATATTGCGTGTGAAAAACATTTATGTATCTGTGTTCGATACTATAACGCTAGACGCAATAGGATGTCATCACAGTTTCTGGGGCTAGTTTCAGTCGTAAGCACTACCTCTGAAGCCTTGTATAAATACATCAAAGATTATTTTGGCAACATTGGAGTTGACTTGAAGCAGTGTTTTGCCATTGGCACGGATGGGGCATCAAATTTGTGTGGATCTAATCACTCACTTTATACTTTGATGAAGAAGGATATTCCTAATCTGATTCTTATCAAATGCACATGTCATTCCTTGCATTTGGCCTGTTCACATGCATCAGACGAATTGCCTTCCAACATCGACTTCATGATAAGAGAAAGCTACAATTGGTTCCACAGATCTGCATTAAGGAGAGAAAGTTATCTGGAGATTTACAGACTGATAAACGATGGAAAAGATCCTTTACAGCTGATACCTTTGTCAGGAACACGATGGTTGGCAAGAAGCAATAGCGTAAAGAGGCTTTTAGATCAGTGGGATTCTTTAACAATTCATTTCCAAATAGCTTCTTCCTCGTGTGATAAATATGTTGCAAGGCAGCTATTTACAATGTACTCTGACCCTGCCAATAAGCTGTACCTCACATTTCTCAAACCAATCCTAAATGAGTTTGAAAGGATTAATTTACTGTATCAAAAAGACGAAGCAGATCAATGTAGCCTTCACACTGAGTTAGAAAACTTCACTATTGGAATGCTGAGGAGAATTGTGCATCATGATAATGCAAAGCTTAATGTTAACTTGAATTTTAATTCCATTTATCTGCCTATGGAGAAAGTGGACTTTGGATACGAATTTTCTGTCCTTCTGTCAAGCTACAAACAAAATAAGGCTATAACCCAGGAAAAACTTCACGATATTCAACACAGATGCCACAAATTTTTAGTGAGAGCATGTAAAGAGCTTCTTTCCCGTATTTCGAGTAATGGTGAAACTTTGAAAAAGGTGCAGAACCTGTCACCTAGCGTGTGCGTTAGCCACACACGGCCACCATTTTCGGAACTTCCATTAGTTCTTGCTGACCAGTCTAAGATCGGGGAAATTGAAAGCCAGTGGCGTTTACTATTAACCATTGACTGGGCCAACATATTTGAGGGGCCTATTCCAACATCTGGATCATCGTTTTGGACCAAAGCTGTAACTATCAAGGATGCTGCTGGTGACTTTATGCTGATTGACCTCGCTGAATTTGCATTGAAAATGTATAGCTTGCCAATCAGTAATGCCTTGGTTGAACGGGTGTTTTCGAGAGTAACATCTGTGAAAACCAAACTCAGAAACCGAATGGGACTAGAGCTTTTAACTTCAATATTACGAATCAAAACATATCTTGAAGAGAATGAGACTTGTTGCTCATTGTTTCAACCACCCACGTCTATGCTGAAATATGACTCTTCAATTTACAAAAATGAGGATGTGGATGAAGAAGAAGAAGACCTTCTTGATAATCTTAAAATGTGAAGACGTGGAGGTATTACTGTCAAAATTATGCTTCACTTCATGCAGCAAATATTGGTAAGTTATCCTATTATCGTTTTTTTCTATTTATTAAATACATGCAATGGTTAATATAACCGTTAGGTTTATATAGAATACCGAACCAGTAAAATTAAGATGAATTTATATCTTTATATTTATATAAAATTAAGATGAATATTTTTATTTGCAATTTCTGCCTTAGTACTTTCTCAGTTACAAATAATAATCCAATTTAATATTTGCCCCCATGGGTTTCTCTTTAGGTTATTCAAGACAGAAGATTGACTCCACAACGAAAAATGCTGTTATTGAGTAGCCCCAATGACTTCACTTGGATTACAGGAGAGATTTCAGTGGGAATAGTCTTTTTAAATAATTATTAAAAAAAAATTTAAAATAAAAAATGATAACAATAGATGCAAAGAATTAAAAAAAAATAGAAATAATTGGCTTAGTTAAATAATTAGCTTATAATAATAAAATCAGAAATAATTATGGCTACCGTTTAAATGGTCATATAATATACAAATTATACAAACAAATTAAGTGGGAAAATTACGATTTTCAAAAAATTAAAGATATAAAGGAAAGATTAATTTCAGATATTATTAATGAAAATATTAAATTACAAATTTCATAAGATAAATTAACTTTTTTTTATCTTATTTTTGTTAATTATTCATATTAAACTTATCAGTACCTATACTACAGATGTGCTTTATTATAAGCACACCTAATAGGACTGAGAAACATTAAAAAAAAAAAAAAAAAATTCATTAGATATGAAAGCCTTTAAATTCCCGTCTTTGAAAGCATATTTTTTCACTTCGAACAAGAGGCGGAACCAGTCGTGGATTTCATATATTATTGTGCATATAAACTTTGTATAGTAAAATTGTGTATTGGCCCTATTTAAATAGTTATTATATGCGCACACATAAAATTATTATTTTAAAATAATTGAAAGTTCAATAATATATTTCCACTAGACAACCAATTGTTAAATACAAAATAACCAAAAAAATTAAAAATTTCATCAACTTTTTTTCTAGCATTTCCTTTCTTTTAATTTTCATTTGTATTTATTGAAAAGAAGTCAAAATAGTTAAAAACTAATTTTACTTCGTAATATTAAAGTGAAATTTATAATTTATGGTCCAGTATTATCTTAGAAAAAAGCGCTACAAATTCAGTTTTCATTTCACCCTAATGACGCTACCATGGTTTAAGAATGACGCTACATGTTTTCGCTTTCAAAATGTGCATCCGCTGCCCGCAAAAGAGTTCTCAATAAAAGTCGTTTTATATTAAGTATTTGAAACTCTTCTTTTTTTTTTTTTTTTTTTTTTTTTTTGGTTGTTAAGTTAAATAAGTCAGTAAAAAAAATTTGGGCTACTTTTATTGCAACTTCGCTACTTTTAGTCCTTCACCGCGCTACTTTCAGCCATTCAGATCTGGCAACCGTGCCGCCATGTACCAGGCAGCCATATTTCCTTCGCGAACATATAGCTTGTTATTACCTTGCGACTTCTACAAATCTTTTTCAAAGTAATTTATAGCCATAACGATTCTCAAGAATGGACATAATAATCAGGCATAATAATCCAGCGTTTTCACATATTTTTGTGCATTTTCCACATTTTTAAATTGAGATAATTTAGTATAATTACATACCTTTTTTTGTGTGTGCGCGCGCGCTTAGTATTCCGATTGGATTTAGACCATCTAATTAATTCAAAATTATTAAGTATAGCTTTGAAAAAAAAAATCACAAAGATATCTGATTACTTCAGCAATTCATGATTAACTTAGCAATCAGTAAAAACACAGAATAGTTTTGTTTTCGTGCCACCGCCTCTGGAGACCGCTATCGTCACGCCGCGCCGTGCCGACTCACCCGTCCGCGGCAGAGATACGCCCAACACCGGCAAACTTCAGTGCCCGAGAAAAAGCCCTAAATATAATGGCCAGGTGTCGGTCGGGGGTGGGACACTTAGGCTCTTGTGTCACCTATCCCCCCCTCCCACCCCAGTGTTTCTATAAAGATATAATTACACAAAAGTTAGATTATTTAAAGATATTAAAAATAAAAAAGTTTTACTGTAAAAATCAGCTGTTCAGTTTATTACATGATGATGTGGCAAAACTTTTACTAATAACTTTTGCATTATTAGAAGAAATAAGAAAATAGTTTAGTTATTTAAAAAAATACAAATTGCTGTGAATTTAATATTAACCAGGCAAAAATATTTTTCTTTTTCCATCGTATAAAAAAGACTTGTTGGAGCACACATCTAATTCGAGGCTAATTTTCTATCATCCTGCAAAAAAAATATAGTAAACTACATATTCTGCTAAGATCTGTTCAGTAACGCCGTAAGACAGATGACAGGGATATATATATACATATATATATAATATCTTATTTATTTACATTTGCTTGCTAGTGTAGGCAAACAGAGAGATCTATTTGTTTTATTATTACCGAAATATAAATAAACAGTAGTAAAAACTTAGTAGAAAATCTTGTGTAGAGTGTTAGCAAATAGTATAAGATAAATAAATATATTGAAAAGGAATATCAAAATAATGAAAACAATCAGTTAACGCAACAGAATCAGTACCCCAGAAATTAATGTATAAAAATATGGGCTAACAAACATAAAAAAAAGTATATTTCTTAAATAAAAAAAGTTATTTCTGTAATTTTCAGAAGTGTTAAAAAAATTAAAGTTGTAAACTAATAATTTTTTGTCAGCCTTCAACCTCCATACATTCAAAAAAAAAAAAAAAATTGCCAATGCCTTGGATAAGTTTTTTACTAAACGGTTTCTGTAGCCTCTTAATTAAAATTTGCCATAAATATATCACACAGATTTTTCATAAAGCTTCAACCTTTATTCAATTTTCGAAATCTAGAATATATATATATATAAAAAAATCTAGAAAAGTATTGCAACAACTTATCACTAGAAATTTATTTCGCCACGTGGTTTTTTTTTGCCCTTCCCCAATGACAGCTTCGAATTAACATGTCATGCATAATAAATTATAAGGTAATAAAATATAAATGAGTATGATTAATTTCTGATATATTAACAGAGTAAATAATGAATATAAAATTATCCTTAGTCAATTGTTATTTCGCAATCGCCACATTTAGAAGCACACTTACGATATTCGTCGAATTGCTGAAATCCACTCTTTCTTTTCTCTTGTTCAAATGGTCTTGCAGGAAAAGAATAAAAATGAACATTTTCTGTATTATTGTAAGTACTACTACATCCAACAACGCAGCAATTAGTGTTGCTTTTGCCCATTATTTAAATTTTTTGAAAGACATGTGTGCAACCCTTCGTAAAGCAAGTTAGAAGCTTTCATGACAATATTTCCAAATTTTGCCGCCACTGGCAGCACCAGTCACATGCACGGTCCCTATAGGGCTTTACACTGGATTGGAAGTGAGCGCCACCTATAGGGATAATCCAGAAATAACAGAGTGGGATGAAGCTCATAAAAAAACAGCATTCGTCCGATTGACATGGCGTTGGAATGATGACGTCATTTCCAGCAGAAAACGAAACATTCCATTGAATTACCAATCTTTTCAATGAAAAAGACAGGTTTTGGCATCTTAAAAAAAATTGAGCCAAATATTACAATAATTTATTTCTTTAACGGAACATTTTTGGAAGAAATTATTCACAGTCTTATCACGTCATTTTTTAAAGATTGAGTGGAGAGAAGAAAGGGACTGTTAGAATTCATCCATTGACCGCCTATTGATCTATGCGTAAAAAAAAAAAGATTGACGCGCTCTCTTTACATTATTTAAGGATAATTATAAGGAATTGCTAAGTTATATCGTTAAAAAAAAAAGAAAAAAAATCCTACATCCTTCAGAGAAACCAAATATGCTAACGATACAAGAATTGATACGAACAATAAGTGATCAATATCAATAGTTAAATATCATTTTTAAAAACTAGAATTCTTAATCATTTCTTTTCAGGATTCAATGGAAATGTTTCAGGTAAAGATTAATATTTTAGTGCATGCGCAATTCTCATTCTTAAAATAATGCGGAGGGCTTTTTTTTTTTTTGCACATGCTCATTTTGTCACAAGGTTATTCATCCTATTGTTACCAATGGTAATAAGTATTTTTTAACATCAAAAAAAAAATATGATTTAAATTTTATTTCGAATCTTTTTCTTAAGGTATTTTTCTGTTTACTGTGTTTTCAATTATCTGGCATTCGAGAGCGGATCCCCCGCTTGTTGTCTAATCGGCCACCGCCATATCGTTTAGAGGCTGCAGTTTATTTTTTTGTCGATGCTCCTCCTCCATTGTGCCTGACACTGTGCCTATGGTGAACGCGCACTGTCGCCTTTCGTTCTGTTCATTTGAAACCCCATGCGGCGCTGTGCTACTCCCCCACCCGACGCCCCACCGCCTTCGAGCCTCTAAATTATGCAACGTCCGGTGACATTTTGATCAGCGGAATCTTCCGACACCAACGAAGGAAAAACAAATGCGGCTCCGGCGAAACAAAAGCAATGGCGAAAATAATGCAATGACAGCTTTGGGAAAATTATCGGAATGAAACGCCAAAGGTTCGCTTCTGTAATATTTCTAGAAATAGCCAACAAACAGCATTGCTAGCATTCCATAAGTAGGCTCCAAGAGTAAAACAAAACTGAAACCAAATCAGAACAACTTTCTTGACAATTAAAAAATGAAAAAAAAAATGATTATTCCTTAATCAATAATTCAAATTAAGAAGCTTACATTTTATGTTTTTTGATAGTTTAAAACTTTTGATTTAATATTTATAATTCGCCGTTTTTCAACCAATTTCTACCAATATTTTGATTATCCCCAAATATTATATATACTTTTAATATATTTTTTATAAATCGATTACTTTGTTTTCTTACAACAAGATAATATGCTGTGATATTAAAAAATTAATTACCACAATATCAATAGTTAAACTCTGATGCTGCATTTCAGTCACACTGGCAATGTCTGGGTTTACTTCACACAATTACATGAACCATCAGTTTTACCATTTTTATAGTTAGGGTCTAGTTACAAAATACACGAATTTTGGAAATATAATTTTGAATAGAAATAGACTACCACTTTTTTATAAAAAAAAATGTGAAAAATAAAACTGAATTTCAAAATGTTCCGGGAATCAGAACAGGTTAAAACATACTGATATAAGCAGTACAGTTTATAGCCAATGATTATAATCATTCAAATAATTATTCAAGTAGCTAAATTTTTCTGATAACTTTTGAACAGATGAGAGTGAATGAGAAGAAATACCTTAAGCTTCTTGGGATTCGAACTCATATCCTTTCCGTTGATTTCTTATTGAAACCCATTAATCAAGTAAAGTCCAACGCAAAAACAGAGCCAAAGTTCTTTCTCAAAAAGAGTTAAAGATTAAAGCATCTTGTCTTTAGCTTCTTAGATGTTTTCAGGTTGTGCAAAAGATTCACTAGCCTAACAGGAAGTTCAGTTCTAAAGGCCAGTCCAGTGCTCGCTGCCTTCAGATCTATGGTAAGATACTCGCTTCTTTTTGATAGAAGACTAGGAGAACCATGAGAACCAAATGAGGGCAAAACAGTTAAAAAAAAAAATCCGAGATTTTCGCAGGGAGATTGAACTCCTGCTTTTATCCAAGCGCTTTATTACTTAAGCTATCGGCGTAGAAAGAACATCAGTGAAGTCTTATCTACAATAATAGATCATTTAGATCTCTAGATAATTTATTAAAAAATAAGAGGGGATATTTTAAGTGATTAAAATAAATCTATGTAGATACTTTAAAAATGTTCAAATGTCCTGAACAAGGACAAATGCTATGATAATTTCTTTAACGTGTCGTGTAACAATACGAACAACTAATACTTCGACACTTATTAAAATAAGATTAGCCAAAATTTAAATTATAATTGACTAAAATTCAAAAAAAAAAGATTAAAAATGTAAAAGAATTAAAACTCATTACGTACGTTTCTAAACCTCTGCAGAACGGTTTCTTTCTCAAATGATTAAAAAATAAAAGATAAAAAGTTAAAAATCTGTTGTTATTCCCCCCTACCTTGCTGATCTCAACCCTGACTAGGAATCGTGAGAAATGAATTTTAAAAAAATGAAAATCAGATGTTTATGTCGTCGTGCGCCTGGTGTCCGTTATTATGGGGAAATATAAAGATGAGTACATAAGAAAATTTTTTGAGTCTGCGATGATTAAAAAAATGAGTAGTTATAACAAAGATTTGTCCACAAGTAATATACTGGAATATGGAAAAAAAAAAAAAAAGGTAAAAAAAAAAAAAATTTTTAAAAGCGTTTTTATTCGCATAGTTATAATGAAGGCAAATGCTTTTAAACCGTATCGTCCTTGATGTCAACAAGGAGAATTCTTCTATATATAATTACTTGAAAGATTACATATAAGCTTATAATTGTGCATTTAGTTGGTTTTTATTGTTATTTTTAACTTGCCTGTAAAACATAGGGGACCTCTCTTGCTTTTATGCTTGCTGGATGTCACACTCTGTAGTGGCCAAACGGTTAGAGATATTAGAATGAAACCTTCACCATTGTGCTCAGCATCAAAAAGTAGGTGACAACGTCCAAAAAATCAGATCTCTAGGATCACTCCTTAATCGTAAGTTGGGAGGTCAAAAGTGGTATGCTTGCTGGATGTCACACACTGTAGTGGCCAAACGGTTAGAGATATTAGAATGAAACCTTCACCATTGTGTTCAGTATCAAAACGTAGGTGACCACGTCCAAAAAAATCATATCTCTATGCTTCTCCCTGACCGGAAGTTGGGGGTCAACAGTGGTCGCATCCGATAAAATTTTGTTTATAAAATTGTGCATATTATGGGTCGCTTCGCTTTTGACACTCTAAAAGCATTAATTATCTTGTTCTGTCTATAACTTTTTACATTTATACTTTGTCATTTGAAGTCTATTCTAAGTGGTTTCATGTTGCGATATTAGAGGAGACAAAGGCAATAAAAATCTCATTAAAGCATAAAAAAAAATTGAGATCTAAATAATGGATTTCTATTGACATTTCCTTGTCTTAAGCAATGAATATTAGCTAATCCATTAATCAGCGCGTGGTTCGATGTGATTAATGTGAATCCGATTTCGACAAATAAAGTAATTAATGCGGATTTAATTAATTTTTTCTTAAAAGGGAAATTTTCTATGGTTTGCATTCAGATATTAGAATTTGAAAATATATCTTCGTTTTCACGGATTAAATATAATAATAATAAAAAATATATATTTTAAGAAATAACATTGTAAAGAAAGTAGTACAGTATACTTTCGATATCTCGAAGTCGAAGGGCCACTAAAAAAAATTCGAGATAGCGAGTTTTCGAGATAACAAGAACCTAACCAAAACATAAAAATTCACGTAAAAACACAAGGTACGGAATAATATTCTAAAAATTAGAGTCTTGATAGATGAGAATAAGTATAAATATGTAATGATAGTTATCAATAACTCTAAATACAGCAATGATAATTTTAATTGTTAAAGTATTCGAAAATAATTACATTAAATTGAAAAAATTAGTAAACTACAAAGAACTTATATTGCTAGAATTTCTTAAAAAAGTCCAGTATCGTGGCCTGGCGACATCTCTTTTGAATTTGTTGTTCAACCAATTTTTCTATTTGAAAAATAGCGGCAAAGTCATCGTTTTCCATGTTTCGACACAACTGAACGGCGATTTTTCCGAAAAAATTCATTTTTTACTTCGAAAAATATTCGACATAACAAGGTTTTGAGTGAAAACTCTTCGACATAAGAATTAAAATTAACATTAGATGAATATGTAATATCAAGGGGAAAAATAACTTTCGACATATCAAGGTTTTCGAGATATCGAGAGTATACTGTATTTAAGTTCTTCAACTTCTTGGTTGTTGTTGGTGTTTATTTGATTAGCATTTAATAAGATTTAATATTTCCATAAAATGTAAATGAAGTGCACGGAAATGCAAGATTTGGCTTTTTTTAATGGATCCACGTTAAGTAGTCTTGAATGCTCTTAATAGTAGACAAGTGCTTCACCCAAATTAAGTCACTCTTTGATTAATGGGCAGATCTCTAAGTTTATTTGATTTTTGAAAAATTTTAAGCAAAAAAAAAAAAGATTTCGAAGAAAGTACTGTTGCCGTTAAAAATATTATATGAAAATCCTTCTTACGTTGATTAATCCTCCATAATTATCTGAAAAGATATTTGTGATTCTTTATCTTAAAATGTGTAGCATGATAGAGAGGGTAGAGCAATAGATTTTATTTTATGTGATTTTATTTTTTCATTATTTTTAAGAAGTCAGTGAAGTCAAATATCTGATATGTAGAAATTAAGCTTATACTTATTAAAAACAATTTTTAAGTCAAATTCTAGTTTTAACAAGTTATTACCCTTGATTTCTCCAATTTCGGATTCATTATGTGTCGGGACATTTTTTTATTTGCAATCTGGTGACCATTAGCAGTAATTCACCAAATAATAAGAAATTTAATTTAGTTTTTTTTTTGCAAATTTTAAAAGTGATTGAAAATTGACAAAATTCCAATCTTTTCTGGTTTCACACGTTCCTTCTCCCCTCCAATAGATGGCTTCACATCAAATGTAATAAATTGTTGCTTCGACTTTCGTCTGTCTGAGTATTAATTCTCTGTAATGCCCCCAAGTAAAATTGGCTCTTCATGTGAATTAATCGAATATTAAAAATCGATAATAAGGTTTTGATTATTAAACATAGTTATCTTCTTTTTTTTGTTAATTAATTAATAAGGGAAGAGTAAAGATAGAAAATAATAAAGAAACAAGTTCATTTTTATTAAAAAAAATTCAAAAACTATTGTAAAATCATAAAATTCTCCAATAATTGTAAATATTTGTAAATATAGCACATCATGAAATCTGTCAATAATTGTAAACATTGTAAACATAGCATATCTTTAAAATTATTCAACATTTATATAAATCATGAAGCTTTCAAATGATTGTAAACATTGCCTATCTTTGTTTGTTTCTATTTTGTTTTGTAATTAAGTCTGAAGAAGCAGAAAAAGCAGCTTTCTGCGAAATATAGCAATATTTGGAGAATTTGTTTTTCCTCTGTTTTCTATATTATAATAAAGAAACAAATGAAATAAAAAAAACGGAACATAAAAAAATACCAGAGTTTATGATAGTTTTAAACAGATTACGAATAGTTTAAACTAGTATCAGCTTTTTTAGATATTACGTTATTCATTATCGAGTCTTAATAGTGTAGTTCCTGGCTATAAATTCAGTAGGAATCAAATCGATCTCGGTTGTTGTAATTGAAAGCTAAAGTTAAGTTGTTATCAAATGGATATTTATAGAGTAAAAATTTAAACCTTTTTTTTTCCAACTCCTTTTTTTAGCGACACTTTAGGAAAAGTATCAGAATTCCAGTTATCTGTAGGGTGTATACGTAACCCTCCGCAGAGCAAACCGGAAGTCGTAGTCCCATGAGTCAGATCTCATGGAATCTCTTGACTTGGAAGTTTGGGGAAACATCTGACTTCCGGTTTAAGGCTGCCATTCATGGGGCGAGAAAAAGCGGTAAAAGCGATGGACAACATTGACATCTATCTATAATGGATTAACTGAGAACGAATATAATTTCCTCGACCCATTTTTTGTTTTTTGGGGGTGGGGGAGGTTTCAAGATGTCAACTGGCCATTTACTCAAAGTCGTCCCAACGCTGCAACATGGCGCAGCAGGGTCGTTTCCTTTTGTGTTTACTACCAATTACCTTTATGATGCATATAGAACAATGTTAGAACGTTATATGAAACTTACGTTTTCTCTGTAACATCCTTATAATTCGATATAGAATTTGATAAGCATTAACTTGTGATTAACGATTGATATAATGTCGTGAAGAAGTTGTGGAAATTCACAATCGTTATTGTGAATTAAAATAAATAATATAAAAATTTGGTCAACTTGAATTTTACAACGTCGATTTTTTATTATTCAATATATGGAGAGAATTCAGTTTAATAATTGACAAGAGCGAAGTAATTACAACAATGGAAGTGTGTAATAAGCTCGTGCAACAGTCGCACGCGAGAGCGTAAGGAGATTGGATGTTTTCGAAACGAAGAGACAGTTGATTGAGAAAAATGGCGGTTAGAAGATCAGAAATGCGTGATCGCGGAGGGAACTATATTCAATGGATTTCGATCGAATAAGTACTCATATAATATGAAGGATCGAAGAGATATAGAATCTTGGATATAGAAGAAATATAAAATATACAGGAAATTGGAAGATAATTGTTTCTTCAATTTTGAGATTCAAATGGAAGTTGAAAAATGAGAATAGAAATAGGCCTAAATATTGTCTTCTTATAGTGAAGAGATTTTATTACTTCCATGTTATAGTTGAATTAATAACTAATCATATTTTATATTTATAGTATATAGATTTACTTCCTCGTCGTCATCAAAGTGAATATATCACGGTAAATGATTATATTGGAAGGGTACAACACTTTTCTCGTCTGGATGGAACAGTTTTTCGGACGGATAATTATTCGAAAAATGGCTACTTGACTTGCAATCCCGGAAGAAGATTCATTATTGATCTCAGAAGATAATATTCATAATAGTTATCAAGGATTGATGTAAGTAGAGACTTTTTTATTTTTATTCGCGGTACAAGAACATACCACAGATCCAGAGATAGAACATTTATAATCATCATAAATCGTCAGATTCATCGAAAGGAAATTACAAGAACATATAAACAGTTTAACTGATTTTTTGGTTAGTCAGAAATGACTAGTGTTAACTTTATAGAAGATAAAGTAGAAATATCATTTTTATCTATTTAGTTACATACAGTGAAATAGGATATACATAAAGTGAAAGCTTTTGATACGTAGATATAATATTTACAGATACATAGCTACAACTTGTATTAGAAGGCTAGGTGAAAAGCTATAATAACTAGAAAGTAAATTCTAGATAATTTGTGAACTTTTAAGATTTCACTAGGTGAAAGCCAAAGACTGTAGCTGAACTGATAATATATATAATAAAGTTTAGGATAGCAAGATATCAAGAACACTGTGTGAACTTTTCCAAGAGCTTAGTTATATGTGATTGAACTTTTTCAAGAACTTAGATATATGTGTTTACCTGATAAATAAATATGTGTTATTCAAGTTTTGTGCAAATACAATTTTGACCAATTTATTTAGGGCAATCTTAGTTATAGAAACTAAATGGATATATATAGTATATCAGTGGCTAGTGAGGGAAAATAATAAGCTCTGCATGTGGCCCAAATTAACTTGTTGATATAAATTTATTTTCCGTATAAATTCTATGAGGGGTTGGAGAAACATAGAAAGAGCCACACCATAGACAAGTAAGAAAATTACCCCACGGTGGATGGATGTACTGACTCGTTTGTTTACCCAGTAATTCTACTATAATCTATAAAAGATTACGGATTTACCCAATTAACTCATTCCACCACAATTTTAAAATGGTTATTGCCCTTAGCAGCATTCCACTACGCAGCAGAATAAAATATGCTATTAAAAGAACTGCACAAGATAAAATATGCTCTATAAAGTGAATCATGAAGTAACTAGAACTGTATAAAATTCAAATACGCATGATTACACTGCAATGGACACAAAATAAGCAGTTGTTATTACATTGAAATCGATTGTTTATAGAGAGACATTATAATAATTATAATACAACATGGCCAGCAATTTATTAACATATAGTGGAGATAACTATCTCAAATGGAAGATAGCAATAAGAACTACTTTACAAAGAGAAGGGTTATGGCTGTTAGCCAACAGTCCTCTTACAGAAATTACAGAACTGCCAGATGCAGATAAGAAGAGGAAACTTCTCATGAAAGCAGAAAAAGCTGCAGGTCTAATTATTAGCTCGATAGATGATAAGTTTAAATCCTTAATAGAAGCAGTAGATGATCCTCAAAAACTTCTAATTGAACTAGAAGAAAAGTTTAACACCACAGATAATCTAAAGATCACTGATCTTAAGAGGGAACTGTATACCAACAGCAAAATGTCGAATAATGATGATATCCGAAGCAAGATAGTTCATCTAAAGATGATTGTAAAAGAAATTGCAAACAGGGGCGGATATTTACCTGATTCAGAATTTTGCTGGATACTATTGTCAGGTCTACCAAAAGACTACAGAGCATGTGCCCAAAGTTTATTAACTTTACAAAAACAGGCAAGTTTTAATTCAGAGCTTATTATAAGTAATATCTTACTTGAATACCAAAGAAATCAAAGTTCTGAAATCCAGGAAGCAGGATTACAAAGACAATGTCATGGTAATAAACCTAGTCCAGATATGAAATCCTATGAAAGTGATAGAGATAAACCTAGTGTTAAAGATAAACCAAAAAGAAAGTGTTATCGTTGTGGGAAGGCAGGCCACATAGCTAAGTTTTGCAGAACCAAAACAAATAATGATCAAAGTAAAACCTCTTCCTCCAGAAACACGAAAAATAATAATGCATCATTCTGTGGATTAAAAAGTTTATTTGGACACAAGAAAGATATAAACACTAACAAAAATATTTGGTATTTAGATAGTGGGTGCAGTACCCATATCTGTAATAATAGAAAATATTTTGTTAATTATAGGAAATTAAATGTTCCAATTGATATATATTGTTCAAACAACACATCATCCAAGGCGATAGGGTCTGGAACTGTGAAAATTAAATCCCAAATTCCAGATGGTACAATCAAAGACATTTGTTTGAAAGATACATATTTTGTTCCAAAAATGCATGTTAATTTGATATCAGCAGGGATGTTAGCTAAAGAAGGTTTCAGGCAAGAAATAACAGCAGATGAGTACCTAGTTTCCAGAAACTCAGAAGGTCTATGTATGATAAGTAGGAAACGAAACAATCTATATCAGGTAGAATTAAACAATGGATTAAATCAAAAAGGGAACATATTTTAATGAAATTCAACATGATCCAATTAGATTATGGCATGATCGCCTAGGTCATGTATCCGCAAAGAAATTACAAATAATAAAGCAGCAAAAGTTATTAAGAGGTGTTGATCAGTTGCAATTACCACACAACTTAAAACTAGAATGTGATGGATGTAAAAGAGGGAATATGATAAATATCTCACACAGAAGGTTAAATATCATTAGAACCAGTCAACCATTAAAACTGGTACACACCGACGTTTGCGGGTCAATTAACATCAACAATCCAAATGGTCTATCTTATATACTGACGTTCATTGATGACTATAGCAGAAGAAGCTTTATATATTTGATTAAATCTAAAGATGAAGTAAGTGATAAACTTGTAAATTTCATCAACTACGCTGAAAGATCCAGTGGTTACAAAGTTAAAGCTATATTAAGTGATCAGGGAACTGAGTAGGTCAACAGCCGAGTGAAAAATTTCGCAAGAGATAAAGGCATAGAATTACATCATTCTTCTTCATACCAGCCACAACAGAACGGCGTGGCCGAGCGGTTTAATCGTTCATTGATGGAAAAGGCAAGGATTTTAATGATAGAAGCCAAACTACCATTATATTTTTGGCCATATTCGGTATTATGTTCAAACTATATGATGAACAGAACTCCTCATCAAGCAATACGTAATCAATTACCTTTAAGTCGATGGTTTAACAACAAGTATGCACCATCTGTTGCACACGCAAAGAGATTTGGCAGCGTCGCGTATATCAAGATTCCAAAACATCAACTCAGGAATAAATTCTCTGAAAGAGTATCAAGAGGAATACTTCTTGGTTATTCCGTTTTAACCAGAGGATATTATGTGTATGAGATTAGCAGCCACAAAGTCAACGAAACAAGGAACATCTTTGTAAATGAAAATCGTAGCGGTAGTGATTTTCTGAAAAATAGTGAGAAAAAGTCCGAAGATTATAACAGCCTGATTAATAACAAACACCGCGAAGAATCAGCGGAAGATTCATCTGAAGAGGAAGGCGTACAGGAAGAAACAGACGAAGTAAATGAAGGTACAGCACCGGATAATGAAGACATCGAAAGCATAGATGAAAATCAAGAGTCTGAAGACGAATTCATGCAATTGCGAAGTAGACGAATTCCCAGAGCGAGAAAAGAACAAGTCAATGCTATAGAAACGAAGGAAGAACCAACAACCTATACTGAAGCTATTAACAGCACAGAGCGTGATCAATGGATAAAAGCTATAAAAGAAGAATTAGACAGCATTCGTCAACATGAAACATGGGTGGAAACGACCGTACCGGATTATGTAAATCCACTTTCATCTAAATGGATTTTTAAGAAGAAACTTGACTCCAAAGGAAGAATTTTGAAATGTAAAGCCAGATTAGTAGTAAATGGATTTTTACAAAGGCCTACCATTAACTACGAAAGAACTTATTCTCCAACACCGAGTTTAAGCACAATAAGAACATTACTAAGTCTCAGCGTCAATCTTCAAGTTCACCAATGTGACGTTAGAAGTGCCTATTTAAATGGTGATTTGGATATTGACATATTTCTAGAGACACCTGAAGGAGTAAAATTATCTAGTGATAAATATGACGGACTAAAGTTATTAAAGTCCCTATATGGTTTAAAGCAGTCCGGACGAAATTGGTTTATGACATTAAAAAAGAAACTTTGTGAAACTGGATACATAAACTTAATAAGTGAACCTTGTTTATTTTTCGAGTATGTAGGCAAGAACAAATATATACTATTGTTCTACGTGGATGACATCCTGATAGTCGGTAAAGAAAGCACAACGATAGAAAACATCAAGAAGGAACTGGATGCACTATTCGGTATCAAAGATCTGGGTACTATAAGTGAATATTTAGGAATGAAATTCACTTATGATTACGAGAAAGGGAACATGTTAATTTCCCAAGAAGGATTCATAAATGAATTGTTAATAAGAAATGGCATGAATGAGAGTAAACAAGTATCTACGCCTTACATCGAAGGACCTGATGATGATTCTGAAGATAAGATGCTGGAAGCAAAAGAGACGAGGAATTATCGAAGTATTATAGGAAGCTTAAACTACCTATCGAATGGAACCAGACCTGACATAACATATGCCGTCAATCGATGTTCGGAAAAATGTAATAGTCCATCTATAACAGATATGCAGAAAGTAAAAAGGATCATGCGATATTTGAATGGAACACGATCATTACAATTAATGTATTCAAACAGTGAGGATTTTTTGACTGGATACTGTGACGCCAGTTTTAGCAATAGAAAAGATGCTAAATCCACAACAGGATACTGTTTATACATGGGAGATTGTTAAATTTCATGGGTTAGTAAGAAACAATCTGTGATAGCCCACTCGACACAAGAATCTGAGCTAGTGTCTAGTTATGAATATTCAAAGAGCATAATGAGCTGTAAGAAAATATTGAAGGAGCTCGAATTTAATGATATAGCAGAAAAATGCGTATCGGTATATTGTGATAATCAATCAACTATACGGCTTGTGAAAGATGTTTACAATCAAACAAAGAGTAAACATATAAAGTTAAAGTTTCACATAATCAAAGAGTATGCCGAAAATAAGGAGATTGAATTAGTGTACATCCCATCAAATATGAATAAAGCGGATGGATTCACCAAAGGTTTACTATCGAGTAATCACAAGAAATTTGTGAAGTGATTAAACCTGGAGAATATGGTTTAAAAAAAAAAAAAACAAAAAAAAAATCTTTGAATTGTGAAAATACAAGTTGAGGAGGAAGATTGTGGAAATTCACAATCGTTATTGTGAATTAAAATAAATAATATAAAAATTTGGTCAACTTGAATTTTACAACATCGATTTTAATAATTGACAAGAGCGAAGTAATTACAACAATGGAAGTGTGTAATAAGCTCGTGCAACAGTCGCATGCGAAAGCGTAAGGAGATTGGATAGTTTCGAAATGAAGAACAGTTGATTGAGAAAAATGGCGGTTTGACGATCGGAAATGCGTGATCGCGGAGGGAATTATATTCAATGGATTTCGATCGAATAAGTACTCATATAATATGAAGGATCGAAGAGATATAGAATCTTGGATATAGAAGAAATATAAAATATACAGGAAATTGGAAGATAAGTGTTTCTTCAATTTTGAGATTCAAATGGATGTTGATAAAATGAGAATAGAAATAGGCCTAAATATTGTCTTCTTATAGTGAAGAGATTTTATTACTTCCATGTTATAGTTGAATTAATAACTAATCATATTTTATATTTATAGTATATAGATTTACTTCCTCGTCGTCATCAAAGTGAATATATCACGGTAAATGATTATATTGGAAAGGTATAACACTTTTCTCGTCTGGATGGAACAGTTTTTCGGACGGATAATTATTCGAAAAATGGCTACTTGACTTGCAATCCCGGAAGAAGATTCATTATTGATCTCAGAAGATAATATTCATAATAGTTATCAAGGATTGATGTAAGTAGAGACTTTTTTATTTTTATTCGCGGTACAAGAACATACCACAGATCCAGAGATAGAACATTTATAATCATCATAAATCGTCAGATTCATCAAAAGGAAATTACAAGAACATATAAACAGTTTAACTGATTTTTTGGTTAGTCAGAAATGACTAGTGTTAACTTTATAGAAGATAAAGTAGAAATATCATTTTTATCTATTTAGTTACATACAGTGAAATAGGATATACATAAAGTGAAAGCTTTTGATACGTAGATATAATATTTACAGATACATAGCTACAACTTGTATTAGAAGGCTAGGTGAAAAGCTATAATAACTAGAAAGTAAATTCTAGATAATTTGTGAACTTTTAAGATTTCACTAGGTGAAAGCCAAAGACTATAGCTGAACTGATAATATATATAATAAAGTTTAGGATAGCAAGATATCAAGAACACTGTGTGAACTTTTCCAAGAGCTTAGTTATATGTGATTGAACTTTTTCAAGAACTTAGATATATGTGTTTACCTGATAAATAAATATGTGTTATTCAAGTTTTGTGCAAATACAATTTTGACCAATTTATTTAGGGCAATCTTAGTTATAGAAACTAAATGGATATATATAGTATATCAGTGGCTAGTGAGGGAAAATAATAAGCTCTGCATGTGGCCCAAATTAACTTGTTGATATAAATTTATTTTCCGTATAAATTCTATGAGGGGTTGGAGAAACATAGAAAGAGCCACACCATAGACAAGTAAGAAAATTACCCCACGGTGGATGGATGTACTGACTCGTTTGTTTACCCAGTAATTCTACTATAATCTATAAAAGGTTACGGATTTACCCAATTAACTCATTCCATCACAGAAGTATAAGGAATTGAGTTCTATTAACAAAGAATAGTAATTGAAATTTACTTTTACTAATTTCAGAGGTTTTTTTTTTTCTACAGATCATTAAATGCTTTCGAATTAATATTTGATAATTGAAATATATAATCCTTTTACTTGAAGATTTAGTACAGTCATGCAAATATAATGTAAATGGTGTATCAGATATAATTGACTCTTTCTACACAGTTTACAGCAACTTTATTATTTTCATTAAAAAAAACAAAAAAAAAACATTAATACTTCATTAAGTAGTTAATGATTAAACTCGGGTTAATATATTTAATATGTCTAGAAAGGAATATCTCTGTTAAGAATAAGAGATACTTGAACCAACCACAGACACTTGAACTATAAAATTTAGATATAATAAATGTACTTAAAATACATAGAAAAACGACCGGTTTCGCCTTTGATATTACAAGCTTTTTCAAATTTACATTTAGTAAGAAAGTCCATCAATTTATTGTATGTCCGCGGACCGCCTTGTGTAGACGTCCTAGGGGCCGTCCATATATTACGTCATTTAAAATTAGGGAGGGGGGGGTAGGATCGTTGGATGACGGTAACATGACGCATGGGGAGAAGGGGGGGGGGTCTTGCAAAAATGACGTCATCACTTGATAATCTGAGATGACCCTAAAATAAGTTTTACTACTTAGCTCAGTTAACTCACAAATCGCCGGCAGGCTTCTTAAATGGGCAAGATGTTTCATAAGATTAGATGATGGGCTTCAATGCTCATATTGTGGAAGCGGTTTACTTAATAATTATTTCCAAAATGGTGAAACTTTCGCAGAAAATGATGTAATGCCAAGGTCTTTCAGAAATTTAAAGATTGATGTTAAAAGACATATGCAGTCAAACAAACACGTCAACAATGGACTACTTGAGGATAGGCGGGGCTTCGTAGTTTCAAAATATCCCGCCAGTCTACTTTTTGGCTTGTGGGATAAACAAAGCCATGTGCTTCGTTTTAACCCTAGTAGATAAAGAGGCTGAACTAAAAGATTTAATTTGGATGCAACGATTGTAAGCCTTCCAAAATTTTCAGATTGGATGTAGAGTTGATTATCGCCTATTGAAGAAGACGACAGCAATATATTTTCAAAGAAGGATATAATTAAATGGACCACTTGAGGATAGGCGAGGCTTTGTAGTTACAACATATCCCACCAGGCTACTGCTTCGCATGTGGGATAAACAAAGCCATGTGCTTTGTTTTAACCGATGTAGATATAGAGGAAATATTATATTAAAGAAGGATATTCCAAGCGTTTGTACAGAATTATTACAATGAGGAACTGCACAGTACTGAACCATCCGTCTTGAAATATCAAAATTCGACGATTTTTTTTAAGTAATTCACACAAAGTTATACAGTGAAACTTCTCTGAGCGGCCACCCCACAGTACCGAGAATATTTGGCCGCTCAGAGGGGTTGGCCGCTCTGAAGGGTTTTATTATAATTGCTATAATGCGTATCTTACTATTATAAGATAATTGCTATAATGCGTAATATAAACAAGTCTGACATATATTCCTTATTTAAAATGAAATTTAAAACTTATCTAAAGAGAAAATAGTACAGTATTTTATTTCATGCTTTCTTACATTTTTTTTAAAAAGGCTACAATTTGTGTCTGTTTTAAGTTTTTACTTTTCTCTATAACAACCATTTTTTTCAAGTTCGTTTTCAAGTAGAATTTCCCGAAAAATGAATTGGTGGGAAATCTCTAAATCCCACTCGGTGGCCGTTTAGAGGGGGACGGATGGCCGCTGATACAGGTTATTTTAACATTAGGTCTATGAGTCGAAAAATCCGTGCCATGAAAAATTGGCCGTTTAGAGGGGTGGCCGCTATACAGGGGTGGCCGCTCGGAGAAGTTTCACTGTATGTTTGTTTATCCCACAAGCTCTCGCCGCATATGCTTACACGTCATACATGACGTCGATAGGGGCATAAACCTCAAGTGGTCCATTGTCAATCCTATTTCCGTGAAAAAAAAAAAAGAATCGGAAGAAATGGAAAAGGCAGGGAAGTTAAATGCACTCAACTGTGGAAATACTGCCTACTTCAAATGGTATATATATATAAAAAAAAAATTGTCATATGAATCATATGAAGATTTGGTTTGTATCATGCATTACAGTGGGTGTGATATTGGAACCAAAAATCATTCAAAGGAATTGCCTCGCATGTACTTGCCATGTGCACATTCTGTTTTACTGAAAGAAATCGCAACTTTTATTACAAGTGCTGATCTGCCTGTGGGAATAGTTGCTGATAAGATAACGGTAAACCATCGTAGCAGGTATATTATAGGATTGAGAATTCCAATTTTTGATATTAACACAAGCAATCTTTTTCATTCTATTTATCTGGAACATAATTTTGTAAATGATTTTTCTGGTAAATGCCTACCATATAGCATCCTTAAAACCCTTCTTAAATTTGGTTTAGATACTCAATATGTGAGAGAGAAGCAGGCATAGCTGTAGATGGGCAGAACATAAATTTAGGCGTTGCCAACCATATAAAAGATGAGCTAAATTTGAAAAATATTCTAGCATCCTCGTGCTAGACATGATGCACATGATGCACCGCACTGAATTAATGGAGAAAAATGCTGAAATGCCAAATATTATTAATAAGGCACATAATCTCATACTTGAATGTATGAAGGAATTCAGGCAGGGTTAAAATATGAAAAGCTTGTTAATAGTTCAATAGATTTTGAGGAAGTTTTGCATTAACCAAAACTTTTCAAATCAATGAAGTTTACTTATTAAAATACTAATAAGGGAGACAAATTTTCAGGAACTGTACATATTCCTTTTTTCAAGTCAATAATATAGGCATGTCATAAACAGAATTAAGAATAAGCTTGGCAGCAATGGTTTAAAAACATGAACTATTAATAAAATTAATTGTTATTACAATATACTTAAACATCTCAACGTGACTATTAACTAATTTTATTGTTACAAAAAAATAAATAAAAGCATGGTGATACAACAAATTTAATTGTTGTTTACAATCTGACTTATTAATTGTTATCCATAATTTTTCCAAAATATAGTTAATAATTTAATTCCTTAATATTGGCTGTTTTCTGGTTATCAAATTATAAGTAATCTCTAATAAGTACAATGGTATTAAAATCTACTATAGCTCCTTTATACCTATTGAAATTTTTTTCTTTAGAGTTTCTAATAACACAACTTTCCAATATTTTTCTTAAACTTAATTTGGTTTCTTTATATAAAATTTGGACATTTGTGTCCATAACATGGCTTTTGGTTATACAATGATGTGCTACGTCTGAGATGTCTTTGTTTTTATTTTTCAAGGCCCTACAGTGCTCGGACACTCGCTCCGCTAGGGTTCTTTTGGTCTCTCCCACGTAAAAATTTTGGCAAGTTTGGCAAGTAATTTTATATATTAAACCCATTTCGTTCTTATAATCATGTTGATTAACTTTTTTACATAGCAAATTTTTAATTTTATTATTATATCTAAAGCCAATGTTTATGTTGTAAGCTTTACATAAA